>MU279846.1:0-41360 GCA_022385655.1 Xylaria intraflava | reverse complement strand
CCCCGCTTTATTTCCGCGTTCCTCATTTTCTTCACTTCTATATAAACACAATGCACAAGACAATCAAGAGCAGAAGAAGCAAACCCCCCCCCCCCCCCCCCACAAAAAGAAAAGAGACAAAAAGACAATCAAGCAAACAAGCCCAAGAAATCAAATAAAAACCAAAAAAAAAACCCAGCGTAAAAGAACCACAAAAGCTAACGAGAGCCCCCCCTCTCCCCCTTCCCACCAAAACAGACTAGAACGCTGCTGCTGGAACCACATAGGCGCAACCTGCTTCGAGCACAACCACGACCACCAAGACCCGATCTACTACGCCTGCCCCTTCAAGGAGTTCAAGGACTGGCAGGCCCGCCAGCAGGGCCAAGGCCAGGAAGCCGAAGAGGAGGAGCCCTCCCCCGCGATAGCAGCGGCAGCGGCCGAGAACGAGACGCTGAACGGCCACGCCCTGATGGCCACGGCGCTCGCGCTCCAGAGCGCCCCGCTCGAGATCTTCGCCCGCATCGGCGACGTCCAGGACACGCCGCCCCTCTCCCACTCCCTCTCGCCCTCCCCGCCCGCCACCACCATCGACACCCCGCCCGCCCCCATCGCCTGGGCCTCGCGGTCCCTCACCCTCGCCAACCTGCGCCGCCTCGCCGGCACCGTCAACCCCACCGAGGCGGAGCTGGCGCCCGTCCAGGTATGGTTCGAGCTCGCGGCGCTGCACGGCGTCGCCGTCGCCACGGACGCCGCGGTCCTGGCCGCGCTGGAGAAGGCGCTCGCGGCCCAGATGCGCTGCGTGCTCTTCGGCGCCATGGTCCCGCGGGACATGTTCGAGGAAGCCCTGGCGCGGGTCGGGCTAGCCCGGGAGAAGGCGCAGATAGAATGAACGAGGCACGGGCGCCCGAGGTGATGGTTACCAAGTTAAAACAGGGGCGTTAGGTCAGGGGGGGAAAATGGTTTGATGATCTTTGGAGTTTTATCTAACGGGTTGGGCCTAGGGGCAGAAAGAGTTTGTTTATTTCGAATACATGTATGTACGATCTATGAATAATAACGTGATTCAGCGCCGAGAAAGTATGCCGTGACAGCTTTGTTTCAATAGGGTAGCTGTAGCTGAACACAAGACGTAGAATCCGGGCGTCATGAATAAGAGCCGGGATCCAAGGATAGAATGGAGTGTCATTATAGGTAACGAGGTCTACCCGTTGCCTTCAACACAACTCCACTTCAATAGCCGTATAATACCCCTACCGCCCGATTCCTGTATATCGCCATACCATACTAAGAAGTAATCAAGAAAAGAGCTGTACCAGGGATGGTTGCGTTAGAATAAGCCAGAACAGAAGACGGGTAAGCAAAAGCACATTCGGCCAACTCCCCAACCAGGTCCACCGGGACTGTATTCCCCTGAACGATTCCTTCCAAATCCTTCATGAATTCCCGGAATGGACCCCGTAGCCAAGTAAACCGGAAGGCAGAACAACCATGGTGATGCTACGCTTAGCAGAAAGCACCACCAATGCGATGCCAAGCGCGTGAGAATGGAAAAGGACAGCACATCAGACAAAATGCCTTTTTCGTCATGAATAGGGTCGCAGATAGATTGTGATGCCGGCAACGGACGCAATATTACGTCCGAAGTTCAGGCTCGGATAGCAAAGACCATTCGATGTATAACATGCCCGGTAGCTCGCATCACCAACGCAGTGTCAAGTTTTATTATGACTCGAGTCACCGCCTCCAGGTGACTTCATGAGCCCGTAATAGTATAGGAGGAGGAAAGTAGTTGTGGAGGGGGCGGTCGCCACTGATTATAATGGCCATTGTAGACTGCTCGTGTCCCCCGTGCTGTGACAAACCGTCATGAACAGGACCACAGGTGATCACGATGTCGATTACGTCGGTTATCGCATCCCTATTAACACCTTGGGCGGGATGACCATGGCGATGCCACACTTAGCATCAGGCGGTCTTCGTTCATGTTGTTGGCTAATGTCATATCTCGGAGACAGCTCGCTACCAGCGGCTGAAAAGCTCGTTGCATACGAGACGAACCGGTGTAAGTTGCTGCGTTAAAGCACGTCGAGTGTAAGTCGGTATAGAAATCAGTCCGAAAGGCAGAGCCAGTATCAAACAGAGCGGGATACGTGACTTGAACACCTGATTCGACGGTAAAATTTCCACGACATTACCGCGAGTGATCCCCATTGTAGTGTAGAGTGGGTGATAACATGCAAGAGAAGCGCGTCAGACCAGATGCTTTTCTCGTCGTGAATAGGACCGCGGGTGATAACCATGAAGGCCGGACCTGCGTTGGCATCCACTTTGCCGACATTGGGGTCAGTTCAGCTTCTTCGATCCGCAGGAATCCTTAATGACGAGGCTCTTCCCTCGATGATACCCATATACCGGTTCCGTAGAGGCGGATGAATTTGCTCGGGTACCGCCTTTGTGGTGTCGGCGTCTAGTATAGCACCTATGGATCCCTGCGCGGTCGCTGGGAATGTAAAGATTCGTTTGACGCCGCCGCCCGCCCATTTGGGAAAATCGGTATAGCAGACTGGAATCGGCATGGTCATTCGGGCTGGTACGATGACTCTCCTCGCTGTCGTCACCTTCCGTCAGACTGCAACTGGCTGTGTACCGCAAAACACGCGTGTTCTGGTCTGCCGCCTCCCGAGAGTTTGCTTTTCTCGTACGAATGTATAGAAGGGTTTCCGGGGTATTCCACTGCCAAAGCTCTAGACGAGAGTCAGTCATACATAATAACGGCAATGACAGTAGGATCTCACGTTGGCAGTAGTACTGAGCAAGTGGCTCGCTCTCCTTGACGTCAACGGAACGTCGGAACCAGTGCCAGACAATGTAGAAACGCCCCCATGACCAGGAATCTGTGATGGTTTCCATGATGACGGCATCGGTGCAATTGACGCGAGAGTCAACCAGTGCAGCCCACAGACTATCTAAGAAACTCTCCGTCGCCGTCGATCAGAAGACAGACGGTCAATCATGATGCTACGCCTAGCAGCAAGCAGTACCGAGAGTATAACAACAAGCCCAGTAAGACGCAACATTTCCATGGCGCTGTTATCTCCAACATAGTACCAATGGGGGGTACCGCGGTTAACCTTTTACCCTCCGTTGGGAATGCCATGGCGGTTGATAAGAATGCCTGACCATTGGTGCTGTGTCGAATTTCCTTCACGCCTTGGACGGGACGGCCATGGTGATGCTACGCCTGGCAGCTAACACCACTATTGGAGCATTGAATGTGATAATAAACGAAGTCGAGACATGTGACGAATGATTTGTGCCCACGTCGGAGGTCTCTGGATGCATAGACGAGATCAGTAGCAAAAGGCCATTGAAACAAGCAGTGTAGAAAAGTGTTGTTGGTTTCTGAGAAGTTTTGTTTACGTCCAGTCTTCCGGGGTGGAATCAAGACAGATTCGTGTTTCCCGTTCAGGCACGTAGAAAAGGGGTTGAGAAAGCAGCACTGGTAAGAGTAAGTACAACTGTCAGGCGCAAAGAGCCAAACACGCAGGAAAGACCAATAAGGCGATCAGGAGCAATCCAGCACGAACCCCAAAATGAAGTACTTCTCAAGTGGAATGTCAGGAACCAGGACGTACGTTAGACACCCCTAGAACTCACGATGGAACGTCCCAAACTCTTCAACATCTACGTGAACAAATCATACTTAGCATAGCAGAATCCCAATAAACACAGCAAATAAAAATCACAATAATATCTCATTTAGAATAAATAACAAGCGCCTCTACCTCAACATAATGCTACAAATAAAACAACATTATTTTCGCTTCCCCTCGCCCTCCCCCCCAACCCCCCATAAAAATATCTCATAACGCCTTGACGATGCTTTTCTCGTCAAAAAGGTCCCGAAGCAGGCTCAGCACGCAGCTCTCGACATCCAGGGCGCCCATAGCATACGTGGATTCGTAAGCATAGATGCTAAGCTGGCCGAAGAAAGGCCGCAGGATCTTGACGATGAGCTCGTCCTTCCTGTCCACCGTGAGCTCGTCGTTAATGCCCCATGGTCCCAGGAGGGGCCGTCGCTGCCCCGACCCGCTGGATGCTACGATGGCCGCTGACTCGGTGGGTAATGCCGGGCTCGCACCTGTGTTTCCTAATTCTTCTGATAGTTCGTCGATGAGTGCGATTGGCTGGTAGGTAGCCGACCGGTAGATCGCGTCGATGGTGTCCGTGATGAATAGCCATTCGTGTAGCTGGAAATCGTCCGGCGCGGCGGCGAGCAAGACGTCCAGCAGCTTGCATGCGTGGAGAATGGAAAGATTGCTGTACGTGTCTGAGTAAGGGCTGTTATCGGGTGCCACGACGGACGATATGGCAGTGTGGAGTTCTGAATTGACAATCGGCCACAATGGCGCGAGGTGAACAGTAGATGTGCGAAGTACCAAGGCGCGAAGTACCATGTAGATATCCGCCCGAGTAGTCGAAGATGGTGAAGACGTTGCCGTTGCCCCTAGAAGCTCAACGATGCGGTCTAAAATCGCTGGTAAATCTGTCACAAACGTGTCCATTTCGCATGCTAGCACTAATGTCGCGATTCGTCGAAGGTTTAATTGTGTTTTGCGGTCAGCTTCAAGTCTTGCAGAAGTTGCGCCCACTCCGAAGACTATGCCGGCGGTCGTAGGCGATGAAATGCGGCCCAGAATGTCCGTCATTCGATCTTTGTCGGAAACAGTCCAGAGTTTCAGGAGTGGTAGCCAATCGCTCCGAACTAGAGAAGCAGATGCATTGAAGAATCTTGTGTCGTTGAACGCATCACCCACATCCTTCTTCCACGTCTTTTGATTACCCGACAGTCTCGTAAGTTCCTGGAGCAGCATTAAATTCGTCTTCGTGATAGTGTCTGGGAAGCCTTTAGAGCGGATAGATGGCCCAACAAGATTCGTAGATATAGCTTGCGCTACAGTCAAGACGCGGTCTGACTCGACTAAGATCTTTGGTAGGTTTGGGACGATCCGGGACAAGATACCAACGACGTCGTCGGCTCTCTCAGAAGGGGACCAATACCTCATATCTACATCTGTGCTGGGAATCGAGAGAGCATCAGCGAACGATGTTGGCCTTGTTGTAAAGAGAGCAGTTAAGAGCCTCAAGAAAAGGTCCTAATAGTGGTTAGCGAATTTTCAAATGACTCAGAAACAAGAACTCACTCCAAGCTCTCGCCGCATCTTGCGCTGTTCCCCAAAATTTGTGTTGTCCACCTTCTCACCGAGAATTGCAGCGAATTCCAGCAGGCTAGGCAACGTTTGCCTTTGTGGAAACGGATTACCAAGGAGGTCCTTCAAGAAAACCATGCAATCTTGCCAAATCTCATCCATTGCATCATCTTCCAGCGACCGTGCATAGTCAACTAAGAAGATAACTAGATCCGTATCTTGTAACGAGACGGTCATCGTTGACCTTCTTGAAGGGTCCAAGGCAGCCGGGTTGGTACGGCTGTAAATGGCATTAAATATAGCTGGGACCGTATGCCGGGGTCGAGAGCCATCTAACGCAGGCAGAAGATTAAAAACTTCTTCGGACTGCTTAGCGCTTTCTGGGGTCGCTAATGCCGTTCGCCATATGCCAATTACTGTCTCGAGACATTCTAATGCTTCGGCGGCGAACACGTGCTCGAGTAAACGTCTAGCACGATTACGCATCCGGAGAGACGTGTACTTGAATGAGGAGCCCGAGTCGGGGTCAAGTTGGCTAGCCTCATCACCCTGGCCCCATGACCATATTTTGAAGCACATTCGAACGGCGTCCTGAAACGCAAGAAGTACGGTGAGTCTGTCATTTGCTGTTGCACTACGAGATTGCGGTGCGTCTGAATTGAAAACGCCGGACACCATATTTCCGAAGAAGCCTTGGGGCTGCTCGGGGCTCTTTACGACTGGAGCTCTTGACTCTTCTATGAGTAGTTGATCATGAGCCTTCGCTAAAAGTTGCTCAAGGGCATTTAACAACGATATGAGGGTGGACTCAGGGGCGCTCGTGCTGGCCGAGGGCGTCTCACCCCGGCTGAATATCTTTTGGAGGTTCTTGAACGTGTGGCTAATTTGACCGCATAACGTCCCTACCAGGGGGATGAGAACTTGGAAGATCGTACTGGAATAGAGTGGGAGTGTTTCGGCTAGAAACCCCACCCAACTATCCAAGACAGAGCGGCTATTAGGTGAGCTGAGCCCCGACTGTATGCATTTGAGAAGTGAAGCAGGTGGCGTCAACAGATCTGGAATGTGTTCTACCGAGACAGAGAGTCGTTGCATACTGCCTGAAGGATGACTTAATGCGCGCTTCTCCCCGGTCGGAGAGCTTGGTAGCTCAGCCGGTGATGCGTCCCGAAGTCTGAGCGAGGCAAAAACCACGTCCAATAGGAGAACTTGTATGTATGGATCAGGCACCTCGAGTGACTGAGCGAGTCGATCAATCAAGAGAGTCTCTAATTTTAAAGAGGATAGCCTATCAGCATATGGATTCAACAAGATCTGGTGTAGCAACGTGAGTGCACTACGATGAAGCTGCGCTATACGAAGCTGCATTGCATCATCATTATCAGGAAATTTGTTTCCAGCAATGCAACGCAGGCAAACATGGACAAAGAATTCTTGAAGCGTGAGGTCACCTTCTGTACCGGCTTTCGGTTGTTAGCCAAGCTTCATGCTACCATTTCATTGGATCAACTCACTGATTTCAGACAGGCCCTGTCCGGATTTATCGACCATTCGTGTAGCTAATACACCCCATAATGCATCCGGGGCCCATCGAAGAGTATTTGACAGAGTACGAATGTAATACAGGCCGATATCGAGATCATCTTCATCCGAAAAACTAATCGAATCATTTGACGAGGCAGGATTAGCAGTCCTTGGTAGGGTATATAGAAAGTGAAGCTCTAAAATCTTCTTGACGAATACTGAAAACAGCCTAGGACGGATAGTTAGCATACTTCTGAACAGTTGGGACTCCTCACATACTTCTCAATGCCAACCACGGTGTTTAACCAATGCTTTACCACCATAAATAGCTGAGTCCGCTCATCTAATAGGGCGTCAAGCATGAGGAACAGCGGCCGTGTTAGCATAACTTCGTAGTAATCCATTCCGGATAGTCGATAAGGATTCTTAGGCTCCCCGACTGGGGTTTTGGGACCTCTCCGGTCAGAATGCGAGGCGTTGTCTTGAAGAGTGTGGGACCACAAAAGGCAAAAGCTTCGGCCCGGGTCGGCTACGCGAACGGCAAACGTCCCTGTAACGTCATTTTCAAGCATAATATTCGCTATAGCCGCCTCGATGTCACGATTTGAAGGGGTGAGGGCCGTTTGTAGATGCCATAAACATCTGACAGTTTCGACGTGGTATTTTGGTTCCGCCGCTGATAGAAAGGCCCAAGCATGGCGTACTAAGGGGTCAACCAAATCGGACAATGAATTCGTTGGGATAAGATCACTGTAATGAAGCTGTGTGGCCAGTGACAGAACAGATTTGAAAGAGACAAAGGGTATTGTAGGATGTGCTAGTTGGATGTGCATCGAGGAGAGTAATCTTTCTGCGTCGAGAGAATGTTCAGGAGACGTTTTGGATAACAAGAGGACGAGTAGACGGCTTCTCGTGGACACATCAGCCGAATGATTTATGGAAGTAAAGCTGCTGCAAACTAGGCTGCAAGCTTTCCGTACCAGAAGATCCCCAAGCTGGGCAGGGTGAAATGGAAAGGAACCAGCTTCTAGATTTCCTTGCTCAGACACATAGAAGTGCTTAACTTTCTTGAGTATTTCACTATTCGACATACGAGCCAGGATGGAAGTATCAACCGGCGCACCCGACTTCCGTTGTGATTCGGCCGAGAATGTGCGCTCTGGGACGAGGCTGATCAGGCCCATAGCGATGTCAAGCGCCTGGGTGATAATAGGGGTATTTTCATTCGCTAGCGGTGGCTGTAACTTTTGGGTACGCTCGCCGACATCTTCCACCATAGCGAAAGCGGATAACGCAGCAAGAGGGGCGTGAAGGGTTATCATTTCTTCTTCTCGTATATTAAAATGGGTCATAACAAACTGGACAAGGGCCAACTTCTCAGCACGCTCTGATACAACCATGCTCGCTGGGCCTATAGCCTGAGCCATTAGCCCTACGAGCTCGCCGTAAATGAGTCCACTCTCAACGCCATCGAAGAACACACTGGCGCTACGAAGGACTTCATTGAACGCGGCCTTGTCCTTAGTTTTAGACTTGAAGTTCATCACACTGACGATCACGGGGAGGAATATTTCGGGCACGACAAGACCACCAATCTCCCACCTGTCCATGAGAGATAGACAAATACGATAGGGCCTAGCTTTCTCCGCAGCGTCAGTGTCGGACGAATTCCTTATCATGCCTAGTAGTGCATTAGTCAATTGTTGGAGGCCGTGTTCTTCAAAATAGCTGGTTTTTGAGACCAGATAGCCGTGGTGATTTGTCGGAGATATAGGGGACTCCAATCCGATCTCATGATCTTGGTGAGGTAGCTCAGGCCCAAGAAACCATGCCCAAAGTCTTCGGTTTAGACTCATATCTCGCCTAGTAACAACTCCCACGGCAGCACGAAGCAGTAGCTCTAGGTCAACCGGCTTGACGCGTTTCTGAAGCACTTTAGAGTGCAATGGCAGATTAGACACAAGAAGATCAAGAAAACCTCGTTGAATTAGGAGCTGTTCGTCCCCAAGGCCCGCCGCGAAGCATCTCAGGAGTAGGCCGGGCTCAGGAAAAGTAACCATATTCGACAAAGCAGCCGTAAGACCATCAGAACCTGCACCTTTGCTTTCGTCTGGATGAGGCTCGACATTCGAGGAAGGTCCTAACTGGGGCAAATTTCGATTTAGGTACGCCAACGCACCCGGCCGCCGACTCCCACTGGTGATAGTGGCCAAGAAGAAACACTGCCAGAAAAAGTCGTCGCCAGTTGAGTGCTTCTCTGTAAGAAGTTGGCTGTTCTGTGGCCGGATAACATGTTTGAAGCTCTCTACTAAATTTAAGGTACGGTCGAAATCCTCACTTGTCTCGTCTTCCAACCCGGGCAAGAGGGCCATGATTATAGACTTCATGGCTGGCCGCAGGGCGCAGGGCTCTACGCGCAAGAGGTACTTCTCTAGCAGATCGAGGAATCTAGTTCGGACGGCTAAAGAAGCGAATGAAAGAGTCGGGGCCAAGCCGGAGAGATACAGGGGAAGGTCCCTAGACAGACCATTTTCGCCAATCAGTGAGAAAATATAGTTGTACACTTCGATGGCTTTCTGGTGTACCCCGGACGGGAGGGACGGGTCAAGGCATTGGGAAAGGCGCTTCGCAACCAGAGCTTTCGAGGGGACAGTACTAGTATTCGGCTGTCGAGCTTGGAGGGCCTAGATAAGCCAGGACTATGAGCGTCTCGACAGGAGATTTGCAAGGATGGGACAGAGCGCCGACCTTGAGGAGCCTAGTCAGGAAAGAGATATAGTCGGCCCATTCTTCCAAAGCAGTATCGAACAGCGCGAGGGCTCGCTCAACCCCCGACGCATATTTCCGGTAGTGCTTGTCGTTAGGAGCAGCATCGTCTGAATAGCAGACCTGTCAGTCAGTGATACAGAGCGTCGGAATAGCAATTGAACGGCCGTACCTGTGCTGAGTTGATTTCGCCATTGTCGTGAGATGGGTGTGTTCCGGCCAGGACTGTCGGGAGACATGGAGCGCCGAGGGCCAGACTCGAGCGCCATGACTGGCTAACAACAGGGATCAAGGAGGCACGGATTGAAGAAACATGGA
The DNA here is from genome assembly GCA_022385655.1 of Xylaria intraflava. Taxonomy (NCBI): domain Eukaryota; kingdom Fungi; phylum Ascomycota; class Sordariomycetes; order Xylariales; family Xylariaceae; genus Xylaria; species Xylaria intraflava. The sequence continues at coordinate 31,560 of MU279846.1, read as the reverse complement.
GTCGCGCTGGCGGTCAGTGGATGGATCAAAGCGCATTGCTCTCGCCAGTCGCAGAGGCGTTTCGCGGGACCTCAGGCGTTGGGCTTCTTGGTCTCTTCTATCATAGGAAGGAGAGCGACGGATGCGAGATGTAGCCCGTAGCCCGTAGCCCATAGATAGAAAGTAGAGCTTACCATGTATGTCACTAACCCAGCATGTAGCGACCACTCATTACGTGTGATGGACCATGTAAGGTACGGGGAGGTGAGAGATAGAAATGTAGCCGAGACATTTCCCACCTATGCGAATGTACCGGGTTCAGCGGTATTCGCTACATACCTAAAGTGCCTACGCCGTTTATCTACATGGCACGTAGCAGAACGCCTCGGTGGAGCTCGGGCTGAGCTTATCGGGCTTGATAAGTGCGGGTGACGCCACCCTCATACTGTCACAGCTCTGGCAGGTGCTTGCTTGCTCTGCATCCCGCAAGGCTGGATGGAATGCGAAAGGTGGGGCGGTGGGTTATGACATCCCCGGCGTCTCCACCTACTTGTGATCGCGGCCTGCCAGTCCATGTCACCTACGACCGTAGGTTTTACTGTACCGGCGTCTCGAGACTTTATTACTGTACCAACCACCTTCTCTTACTGACTTCTTCACAACAACGGGCCTCATCGGCTTCCACCGCCTCCCCCTCGTCTTCCGTCTTTGTCCAAGCAGACGCAATGCCGGCACAATGAACAATAGCCCATTCGAATGGGGTGATCTGATGTGGGCCCAACGCGAAAGTGGACCATCTACACGCTGGCTAGCTCGGAGGATGATAGCATCTCGCCTTAGACTCCGAATACGGTACCATGGACAATGAAGACGCCGCTGGCTCGTCGTCCGGCACCGGCGTTGTCCATGGCGAGGATCGCCCTCCGCCCTTGCCGCCGAGGCCCCTGCAGATGTCCGCGTCGAAGGATAGATCCCCTTTGCAGGCAAAGCCAACCACCGCATTGACCTCTATGAGCATCCAGACCCTGTCGTTTCCCGATGGCTCGCGCGGTACCTTCTCGACAACAGTCGACAGCCCGACTGTCGACGCAGGCGCACCGCCCGCCACCGAGGACAGCGGTGTTTCTTCTGTAGGGTTTCATCCCATCGCCAGTGCTCGACAGCAGGATATAGACGACTCTATGAGCATCATGAGCCTGGCCCCTACCTTGCGCCCGCCCGGCGACCTCGAGAGCTTGCTCGTCGGAGACGCGACGAAGAAGAGTCCAGCCTGGATGCTTTTGCACTCGCAGTCCGCCGCAGTGCTGCCATTCGAGACGATCCGAGAGGGGCAGGAATCTATTTTTGCTGGGTTTGAACAAGAATTTAGAGATATTCCAGACGAGGCAGACAAGGAGTGGAATGACGGAGACAGGCTCCAACTCTGGAAGTCCAAATTAAAACACTATATGATTCTTTCCTCGGCGGGCAAGCCCATCTACAGCAGACACGGTGATTTGGCATTGATCAACTCTTCCATGGGAGTAGTCCAGACCATCATCTCATTCTACGAAGGCGCCAAGAACCCCCTTCTTGGCTTCACCGCCGGGGATGCGCGCTTCGTCATCGCCACAGAGGGCCCTCTCTATTTCGTAGCCATCAGTAGACTCGGTGAAAGCGACTCGCAACTAAGAGCCCAGCTCAACGCCCTATACATGCAGATTCTGTCCACACTGACGCTGCCCGTCTTGACTAACATCTTCGCGAACCGGCCCTCGACCGATCTCCGAAGGCCCCTCCAAGGAACAGAGACGCTGCTATCCTCGCTAGCCGACAGCTTCACCAGGGGTTCTCCATCAGTTCTCCTAGGGGCCTTAGAATGTCTCAAATTACGAAAGTCCCACCGACACTCCATCAACAACGCGTTCCTCAAAGCTAGAGCAGACTCGCTTTTATACGGCTTGATAGTCGCCGGCGGCAGGCTCGTCAGCGTGATCCGACCCCGCAAGCACTCGCTCCACCCAAGCGACCTACAGCTGATCTTCAACATGCTCTTCGAGTCCGGCGGGATCAAGGCCGCGGGCGGCGAGAACTGGATTCCGCTCTGCCTGCCGGCCTTCAACAACCGCGGGTATCTCTACATGTACGTCAGCTTCCTAGAAGGCGGGCCCGAAGAGTCCCCGTCAGCAACAGACACATCCAACGCGGACGAAGCGACGGCCATAATCCTAATCAGCCCGGACAAAGAAAGCTTCTTCGCGCTCCAGACCATGCGAGACGACGTCGTGGCCGAGCTGAAGCGGAAAGGGCTGCTAGACCTAATCAAAACAGCAGCGGCAAAGGGCCGGCCAGCAGTAACGGAGATCGCGCCGGGCACACACATAAGCCACTTCCTATTCAAGTCGAAAGCGAACGTGCAGTTCTTCATGCCGTCGCTGCAACCAACATTCAACAACCTAGTCTCGCACCGAAGGCTGATGTCCCTCTACGCGCATCTCCACGCCGCCATGCACGCCAGACACACCCACCTGAAAGTCCTCCACTGCGTCAACGACGACGCAGCCTCCCTAGTCTGGGTAACCCCCGTCTTCGAATTCTACTGCGTCGCCGGCCCAAACACCTCCCGAGCCGTCATGACGCAAGGCGCCAACAAGATCATGCAGTGGACGAAACGCGAGGAGGACCGGCTATTCATAATCGGCGGCGGCGTCTTCTAGACTCCTTCCAGAATCACCGCCTTATTCACCCCCAGCACCACGGCCAGGACAGGGACTACACACACGGGCACAACTGCTTACATCTCAGCATGTCATCGATTAGGATACCCCAATCTCAATACATACAATCACATAGATCCAAATGAAACGTAATCGTAAATCACACTCTCGTTGCTAAATCAACATCTATAGCTCTTCGCCCGAATAGTATATTTTCATCCTCGCGTTGACACCCAAAGCCGAATTTGCGACTCATTGACGGCTCGCATATCATGCTCCCGTGACCCAGATCCCATCCATGTTATAAATAACAGAACAACCGGCTTGGTCCCGCTACATACTAAGCGTCAAGTAATAGAATGAATCGTAGCTTCACAAATGATACTCAGCCATTGCTCCACAGAATACCAATAACAGTCACATGTCCAGCACAAGATCAACATGTCATCCAAAGACAAACAGTACAAAGACGTAACGATCTCGCGTTCCAGATGATCGATGAACTGAATGGTGGAGTATATTGGATACGGTAAGTAAGCTATCTAGAGAACATGAACCGCTTTCGATCTCTTGCCAAACTTCCGTTACCCTGGGTTTAAAAGCCTTCCGTACCATTCTTAGCTTATACCAAGGTCACAGCCAATTGACTTGCTAAAAAAGAGCAAAGACAAGGCAAAGATGTTAGTATGCTTCTGGCCTCGAGGCCATGGGGTCCAAAAAGGTTTCAAAATCAGTAAGTGAAGGATCGCTAGGCTACCTTCGATCGAATCCAATGATGTTGGGGGCCTTTCTTGTAAAACAAGAAAATCATATCATGCATGGGTTATATTATGTCTGCTCAATCTCCTCTTGCCCGTACTCGCTAGACTTCTTGGTCGCACGTTTTCGCATGCCGGTCTTGGCATGTCTGATCCATCTAAATATCTTCGCACGGATACGTTGACCCAATCGCCGCTGAATGGATTCGGTTGCTAAGGAGTCGTTCATCTTCATGGGATTAAAATCAGCACTTGGCAGAGCATTGGAGCTGATCCTGCGTACTCTCAAACTATCCGTAGCTCGAAGTCGAGGCCCAGACGCAGTAGACGCAGTTAGCAGCGCACGTAGATTCGATAAGCGTTTTAGTAAGCCATGAGACGGCATTGAGTTGATGATTGTATCTCTATCGATTGAGGGCATCGTATTGCTCGTGGAGATGGTTGAAGACACTTGATAGCTAGCCGAAGCGACTCTATCCTCTGATGGGATTGAGTCTGAGGTAATGGAAGTAGCAATGGCCTGTGGGTAGACTGGCTTAGGCAAGGGCTTTCTATGTTTCCTCGGCATCACTGCCTCTGATTTGGGAGGTGTATTGAACAGATCCCGGGGTTGATGTTGTATAAGATCCGCGACGATTCTGGACTTCTCGGCGCCTGGGTTGTGCCGAACAGTGGAAGAGTGAGAAGCGCTTAGTACAGACCGTCTAGAGGATCTGATCTTCAACCTATTGCGATTACGACTTCGCACCTGCTTCTCACCCAACTCGTCGCTAAACTCGGTACCAGATAAACCCTCGGAGCGAGACATCTTTTCATCTGTACGCCATTTTTGTCGTTCGTGTATCTCGGAATCCAAAGTTTCGGAGCAGCTTGTTGTCTTGATCTTCAGCCTAAACTTAGGACCATCTGGTGTTATGTGATCACTCGTGATTGGCTTCAGATGGCTACGTTGTGACTGGTCGATTTGCAAATGATTATCCAATCCGCTGAAGTCGAATGGAACAAGGATCTCCGCGAATTCGTCTTCTTCCAGAGCATCAATTGCAGTTGATGGCGGATCGTAACCAATGGCGCCCGGTATGGGAGGCAAGGCTTTCATAAGCTGGGGAATGCTGTTCTTAACCTTAAGTTGACGAGCTGGAGAAATCGGCTTTGGTGAAACAAGCGGAACCGTGGAGCACGAAGGAGGAATGTGTGGATGGCCTTCATTATCATCCCGGGGTAAATTTGTAGTACTGATCCTTAACACAGCATGACTCCTCTTATGACAGCGAAACTCCTCACGGTGATTCGTCTCGCTTTTTTCGTTTTGTATACCATGTCCCATTTTTTTCTCTATCATTGCACCTGACGTCGCTACTGTCTCTGCCATGGATAAACTTCTCGACGTTTCAGACTTGGGCGAATTTGATGCGGCTACAGAAACCAATCCCCCAGCATTACCGGACGAACTAGCCTCATGCTCTGTTTCGTCTCGAACTAGGACCTCGCAAGCGTCACGGACGTCTTCGTTTGTAAGATCTTTATTCATGGGCGTTCCCCCGAATTGGCTTGGTGAACACGGTTCGTTTGCTGCAATATCAACGCTAGAGCGATAGATGTCTGGGGTTTCCTCGCCCACACCATCGCAGTGTGCGTCGTCTCGAAAGATAATGCCCTGTTCGCTTCGGATAGTGAGGGCCTGGCCTCCTAGTACTTGCACATGTCTCTCAGGGGAGTTTGTCTTGGGTTTCGGGTTGGTGCTTGCACGATAGGCGACATAATTGTACGTCGGCGGCATATCTCTCAACTCGAAGTCAAGGCTTGGAACGAAAGTATCGATGGAATCCCTGCCAATTTGCGATGGCAGCAGATCGATGTCGCTACATCTTGTGTTTTTGCTACCAGTTTCTGATGCATCGTGCTCTATCGTACTATTGTGAGATTGTGCAGCATCTGGTGGACGACAGGGCGTTAGTATACTTGATGTGTCTACAAAACTCTCACTCCGCTGTGGAGCAACTGTCAAGACTGGAAGCACATCTTGCTCGTCGACGTCCTGGTTTTCGCAATCAAATGCTGAATCGCACTCTCTGAAAACGGTATCAAGGTGACCAGGCGCGAGATGGATGCCATCCTTTCGAAGCATTATTGACTGGTCGTATCTGACTGCATGAAGAGGTGGCGATGCAAATGATTGAGTGGAGGGAGTCGACCTAGGCGGCTTGTTTTCGAAGTCCTCGGTGTAATCGTAATATCGTGGCGGGGCGTCTATAGTGTAGCTTCGATCAACCCTGGGTAAAAGTGGCATTCGGTGTTGCATGTTCGTAACCGAAGTGAGACTCGATGTTCGCATTGATGCACTGTCAAATCTCTCGCGGAAAGGGGGGTTCCACGATGCCAGCGACGCGGGCGAGTGTGTTCCAACCGATGATGGCGGACGAGGGGGGCCATGGAAATTCGGGGGCGGCCCAGGAGGAGCTAGCGAGGGAGTTGATAGATTATCCTCTGCCCTCAGTCCTAACGGTAGTGGCCTCCTTGCCATTGGAGAGTCTGTATGCTTGAAGTGACCGTGCACAGTTCTCTAGATCCCATAGTTAGCCCAGTCTTGCTATTGATATAGACAAGTGTGAGTGCTCACGTAGGAGACTCTGTCAATTTCTACCATTCGACTATAATCGATCCGACCATTCTCTGTGACGGCTGGAGATGCAGGTCTGACCCCAGGACGCTTTAATCGTGTCGGATATGGGAACGGCGACCGTGGGCGTTGAAGATTGCTTCCAACACTAGCCTGGCTCTGCAAGGTATTTGTTGATCGAAAGTGAGATAGATGCCGAGAGCCACAGGTGGTCATGGAATAAGACCGTTTCTCTGGATCATCTGTGGAGTTCGGCGAAAGGGTGCCGGTGCCTGACTTGAGGCTGTCTGATTCGTGAATAGAAAAGGCCTCAGATATGGTATCTTGATGGCATGTGGGCCGCATTGCGAGATTTTGACGGTACATGTTATCAACAGAACGGTGCGGCCTGGGGTATGGATAGCCGACACTGGGGCGAGTATCTCTCAGAGGTTCTCTCAGAGGTGAAGGTGGCACTGATTTGATAGTGAATATGCCAATGTCTCCGGTTTCTGTCGTGGTCTTGAGCATACTCTCCAGCGCACCGGGAGAGTGCAGCAGAACTGAGTTCTCGTTGACGCTGCGGAGAGGCTTGTGAAGAGGGTGAAGGGTGGAGCGGCCAGCACAGAGGCTGCCATGAGATGAGCTAGTTCGCAGCATGCCGTGACTTGCACTGCGCCGGGGAAATCGATGCTGCTCCATCATGGGAGCAGACGTTGATGGCTTAAGCATGAGACACAAGCACAACGTCGTACGCTTGAAGAAAGAGCATAATATGAAGTAAAATAGTACAGAAATGGGTATGAAAGACGAGTCGCCAACCAGTGTAAGCCCTTTGCAAGGCTTCCGTACCGGAATCCGTCGTCACCAATGGCCTCACCAACAAGCACCGGGATAGCAACCAGCGGGCGCTGATAACAGCCGTGATTCGAGTACAATATTGATTGGCAATGGGACGGGTGGTTGGGTGGGAGAGATGGCAGAGACTGTCATCATTTGGACAGGTAAGTAGTACGGGGCGAGGCCGTGACGTGCCATTTGTGACTTGGGGGAGGAGAAGGGAGGCGAGTGGCTGGACTTCAGAAGTTCAGATGAAGAGGAAAGTGGGAAAACCCAGAGTCGGTCATAGCAGCTGCCGCGGATTGCGGATGACTGTCCCTAACCTAATCGCACTGGGGAAGACAGGCAGGAGACAGAAAGATGTCCCGATCGCAGCTTCTCTGACTCCATATTGCATTGTCGACAGCTCTTCGCCCCTGAAGTGAATTATCAGCATGAATCCTCTCCCGGGCACTCCCCTTGGACTACCAATAGCACATACAACTTACCTGGAGTCCACGATGCCAACAATCTCTCACAGTCGCTCCGAACCTGTAACTTACAACATGGGTGCTTACCGTGTATCGGAAGACGCTGTTGATGAAGCATGGTAGGCGGTCTACTACTCAGCTGCACCACAAGTCCTTGATCCCAGCCATCCCATAGATCACACACCTGAACCAGCATGGTTATCGTCACGGATCTCAAGAGTCGAGAGTGTGCTATCCACTGGAGATTTGAATAAGTCCGATAATCCATAGGTCACGCAAATCAGAGTCACTTGACTCTGGACATTCTACAAACCATCCATTCAAGCTCGCCTTGTTGTCGAAAGATACACATGGCTCAGGGACGAGCTGAAGGTAAAATCAACACGAACGGCCGGACTTGTCATGGTTACCGATAATGGCCTATCATAGACCATAATCGATCCAAAGTCATGCAGCTGCACAAAGTCGACGTCGTGAACATTCTATTCTCATTGGGCGTTGAGGAAGTTTCTGGTGGCTCAAGGTCTTGTGAACTTTGGTTTGTGTATATGTCAAAATGGTGATGCTTTAAGACAATGAAACCATAGGTATACATTTCTGTGTGCCGCGCCTGGTTATTGAGTGTTTTATAATATCTAGAGAGCAGCAGCGGATTCTATAAAATAAGAAGCCGGCTTATATTCCATGTCCCGTTAGCCGTTGGCGCGACCAATGACTCAGGAGGCGCGGACTAGCGGCCCACCTAGATCCCGCACCCTCCCATCCTAGAGTCTGCACCCTCTCCACTTTATTTGCTTTGATTTTCCTGGCCGGCAAAACAAGCCGGCCAGTCTACCTATTTTAACATGCTGGCAAGAGTTTATAGGTGGGCGGCACCGCTGAATGGCCGAATCATGCAATCGGCCCAAAACTTCATAGTCAGTTATAATATTGCAGGAAGCAGACCTACGATCTTCTCTTCTACATAGGCTTATCGGTAACAAGCAAATACCTAGTAGGTAGAGCGCACAATATGATGCGACAGGAACCCGATCAAGCTAACGAGACCTGTATGGCTGGTACTATACTGTAGGTGGCGGGAAGACGGAGTACCTAACAACCGTTTATAGAGGGAGACTTATAGCGACCTACCTACGGTTCCCGTTCAATTCAAATCCGTCTTCCATACATCGACAACTGAATTAATTTAAACTACTACCTACCTGCTACGCTGTGAATAACTGCCTACCTACCAGGCACTATTCAATTCTTGATTAACTATACGTAGAAAATTTCCGCCTGATCACTCTATAGTTAAGGCTTATGGTTAAGGTACAGCAAATACCTAGGTACATAAAGCGGAGGGTGCAGACTCTAGGATAGAGGGTGCAGGATCTAGGTGGGCCGCGGACTAGCGGGACCGGTTGGCCCTCTAGGTGGTTTGAGTAGGTATAGCGTAGACATTTGAGATCGCTGATCAGGGACTATGATACTTGGCTACCTGGTAAGAGATGCTATGCAACATGGTTGGTTTTACTCTCAAAAGGGATAGGGAAGCAAAGGGAGGAAAAGCTGTGCTGGCCCTGATGAAACTCGACGATCCATATGACATGGCTTACAGCATTAGTTAGCCCTAGCACGCCCTTGAGGCCATGTTCTCAAGTGTTAAGCTGACAAAGCGAGAAGAAGGGCACTCAAGGCGATTGATAAAGGATTTCGTAGGTAAGCTTCCTACGGATGAAGGTTCAGCCTGAACGGAGGGGATATATGTAATCGTACCTCCGAGAATAGAATCTCTGGTTGGAGGGACGGGACCTGGAGACGACGGCGACCCGATGGCCCCACCGATTCATCGATCCATGCGAGTGCCTCGTGCGTGTGACCCCGACTGTTACGTGGTCTATTCGCACTGTATTTACATCTGAACGGACGTACTTCCTGTGCCTAATAACCTTGGGTACCTAGTATGAACAGGTACTTGATTACTAATATGAAAACAAGTTGGGGACGCACTGTGCCGACGGAATGGCGGCTACCGGTGTGGTCCAGTGCAGCGTGCTGGGTGGGCCCCTTCTGGCCACCGCAGCCGCTGGGCCTGGGGCAGGTTCACTGTCAAGAGAACACCTGTCCTCCAGTCATGTCCAACCCTCTGCATCCGAGTGCCGATGGGGAACTTAGCGCGGAAAGTCACCCTGAGATGCCTGAAGCCCTCGCATGGGCCACCCGAGGCCCCGCCGCCCCCTCCATTCCCCCGCCACCGTGGCCTGTCATTGGCCACTGCCAGCGGCCCAGTTCAGCTCACCGGCCTGCCTATGGAACAGTCTTCCTGAACGGTGTGGACAGATATATATTCGGAGCATCCAGCTCTCTTTCCTCATTGATCCATTGATCCATACTGGCAAAGGGGACACATTTCCATTATCTCCTTGACCACCCAATATACAGACCGTAGCTCTTGCTGGATAAAGGTCCGTTGTCCTGCCTTCTGCTGGTGCTGTATTCACTTTTTCGTTATTCCGTTCTGTATTCCCTGCCGTCTTCCAGTTCCGTTACATCTACATAAAGGTAAGCCTCCCTGTGCTCGTCGACCATCCCAATCCCGTCCTTCCCTGTTGGCCTCGCCGCGTCACACGAGAAATTCGGACAATATCCAGTCTTCACTGCCGCTGTTGAATGTCAATTGCTGACCTGCTGTCTGATAATACAGCCCACCACCATGCGTTCGGCACGGAACATTGCCCTTGGCTTGCTCGCGGCTGCTGCCGTCGTGTCTGCTGCCGATGCCCCTTCAGATGTTGTTCAGCTTAAGAAGGACAACTTCGATGCCTTCGTCAAGGAGAATGACCTCGTTCTAGCAGAGTGTGAGTCCACTCAGGAAGATCTCCATGCTCTTTCAATATATTACTAACGCCGCCATCACAGTCTTTGCCCCATGGTGTGGCCACTGCAAGGCCCTTGCCCCAGAGTACGAAGAGGCCGCTACCACATTAAAAGAAAAGGACATCAAACTAGTCAAGGTTGACTGCACAGAGGAACAAGACCTCTGCCAGACTTACGGTGTTGAGGGATACCCAACACTTAAGATCTTCCGGGGTCTAGAAAACATATCCCCTTACTCTGGCCAACGAAAGGCCGCTGCGTAAGTCTTTTCTGATGAAAAGCTACGTCTTCTACTTGCTAATACGCTTGCTAGCATCACTTCTTACATGATCAAACAATCCCTCCCCGCCGTGTCGACATTGGACGCAGAAACCCTCGCAGATTTTAAGACCGCCGACAAGGTCGTCCTTGTTGCCTACCTCGATGCCTCAGACAAGGCCTCCAGCGAAACCTACAATGCTATCGCTGAAAAGTTCCGGGATAACTACCTATTTGGTGCCACCAACGATGCCGCTCTGGCTGAGGCCGAAGGTGTCACTGCCCCCGCCCTCGTCCTGTACAAGCAGTTCGATGAGGGCAAAGCCGTGTTCTCCGAAAAGTTTGATGAGGATGCTATTGTGAGCTTCACCAAGACGGCCTCCACTCCCCTCATTGGTGAGGTTGGCCCCGAGACCTACTCAGACTACATGTCCGCCGGCATTCCCCTGGCCTACATTTTCGCGGAGACTCCTGAGGAGCGGACGGAACTTGGCGAGGCCCTCAAGCCTATTGCCAAGAAATTCCGTGGCAAGATTAACTTTGCCACCATTGACGCTAAGTCGTTCGGTGCCCACGCCGGAAACTTGAACCTGCCCACAGACAAGTTCCCCTCCTTTGCCATCCAAGAAACCGTCAAGAACCAGAAGTTCCCCTTCGATATTGAGAAGGAGATCACACCCGAAGCTATCAGCACCTTCGTTGAGGACTTCTCCGCTGGCAAGATCGAGCCTAGCCTCAAGTCTGAGCCAATCCCCGAGACGCAGGAGGGTCCTGTCACGGTTGTTGTTGGCAAGAGCTACGAAGAGATCGTGCTTGACGACTCCAAGGATGTCCTGATCGAGTTCTACGCTCCTTGGTGCGGTCACTGCAAGGCCTTGGCCCCCAAGTACGAGGAACTTGCTGGTCTGTTCGCCAACAGCGAGTTCAAGGACAAGGTCGTTATCGCCAAGGTTGATGCGACCGCCAACGATGTCCCTGATGACATCCGAGGTTTCCCCACTATTAAGCTATACCCTGCTGGCGCCAAGAGCGAGCCTGTTACTTACACCGGTTCTCGAACCGTGGAGGACCTCCTCAGCTTTGTTAAGGCGAGCGGAAAGTACAAGGCCGAGGTCGAGAAGTCTGAGCCGACCCCTGAAGCCTCTGCCGAGACGACGGCAACAACAAGCAGCGCAGCTGCCGAGGAGTCGGAACATGACGAGCTATAGATTGTATACCTGGATAGTTTTTCTTTATGCGGCCATAGGCCAAACGGTTACGCCTTGGGCAGTTCAATCGACTGCCTTATAACGTCACTCTGCGGGATTTCGGGAAAGGTGCCGGCTTCGGGTAGCTAGCATACATAGGTGTAATGGATTTCTTATATGGTCTGCTCTGTAAAATAAATTATCGACTTGTGAATGATAGTCTAGGGGCCACCATGTGACCGGTCTACATAATTGGTGAAGTGGGTAGGCATACAGTTGATGCTGAGTAGGTCTGCGAAACTCCTTAAACGAGCGGATGCCCCGGCGTACCGACGGCCCTCGGAAGAGACGTCGGAACATGTGCTTGCGGCCGCGTCCGTTACGCAAAGCAGGCCGACGTTGATTAGGTAGGCACGGGCGGAGGAGCCGCTTGTTGAAATGGCACGAATACCGGGTGCCGCAAATGGCCCCGGCTGCCGGACCGGCAAAGCTGTCACGAGCCGTATCGGTCTGGGAGATGCAAAAAGTAAGGGGCGAAATAGGGGGCGGGCTGGGCCCAATAATCGAGCCCAATTGGTAACGCCACTGGAAACTTACGTGATTCCTTATCTAAGCCAGCCAATGCAATGTCACCATATTCTGTCTGACTGCACCGGATCTCGAGCAGTTGATTTTTTTTAACTCACCTTGTTCCGCCGCTTCCCTCGACGCCGCTCTCATATCCTCGTCTGAACCCTACTGCAATTCAAGTTCACAATGGCTGCGCGGATCGTACTGGCGGGGGCCCGAAGCACTTTCGCGGCCTCCACTTCCACAGCTACCGCAATGCGCGCTACCCGCAATTTCCACGCGACTTCACGACGTCTTGCCGATACCGCCACTCCTTCGCTACCAGCTCGCAAGCCGGTGGGTGCCTTTCGCGGAGGGTGAGCGCCACAGAATCATATCTAAAACGATGAGAGTGTTCAGAACTAACGGCCTATCTTTGTCTAGCCTCTTCGGTTTTCTCCTGGGAACGACCCTCGCTGGCGGCGGTGTCTACGGCTACACCCTGTTCGTCCAATCTATTCTCTCCCGGTTGAACAATTCGCTGACTTGATTCGTGTAGGAGAGACTATAAGGCTTCGAACGAGTTGTTGACGGAAGATATCTATGTGCGTTATTGCATTTGATTGATCCGCCTTGTCGTTGCCGGGCCTCTTGATTTTGGAGAGGGAGGAAGGGACGGGGACTTGCGTCATTCAACTGGCACCAGTCCCCAATTCTTTGCGATGTTTTCAGTGAAGAAACCTCACCCGTTTATACTTCATGCACCAAGCACACCGCCCCCATACCTCCTGGCAGACCTTCATTGCCGCTCGGCTAACAACTTCGCTCCTCATCGCGATCGACCCTTGCGATTTCCAGTCTCTTTGCTAACTATTGGTTACGGAACAGGCGCTACAGGCAGCTTGCCAGCGATTAAACGCATATGTGCAGACATTAGAGGAAAAGATGGACGCTGCGGAACGAAAACGGAAGTAGAGGGGGATATTTCCTTACTTTCTTGCTTAGAACGATTTACACGCGCGCGCACACTCGCACAAACACACACGATGGATACGGAATATGGATATGAAACAACGGTCATAACGAAGATACGACATTCTTCGGACGACGAACCTGTTTTGTCATACAATTTGCATACAAGTCAGGAAGGGGGGGCAACAACGAGCCCACACAAACGAAAAGAATGCATGAGCCCCCTTCTCTCTGTGTGTGTGTCCGTGGGATTTCATAGCGGGAGTTGTTTACTGGGCCGAATTTTGGTCCGGCATCCAAAAGTGATGGGTGTTGAACCGCATATGTGTTTTCATTTCCCTCCCAGACAGTGTATAACAGCAATTGATGCTCACGCTTTTCTTGTGTCATTCTCCTGATGTCTCGCTTTTTCTCTTATGAGTCTGCGGGTTGTGGTGGCATGGAGCATACAACAAGATGAAGTGTGCTGCCATTAAAAAGAACTATTTTCAATTACTGAACAGGTGCCACATCCAATGGTATTTGTAAACTCATCATATCATGGAATGACGTGCTGAGTGGACTGTTCGGGTTTCCACGTAAGGTATATATGGTATTGTTGTATAAGACGACCGTCTACGTGACTACGTACTTCAACGGTTGCGATGATGAGGAACGACGTCGGCACCTGCCGGAAGACACTCAGAACGAGGCAAGTGCAACTCACGATGCTAATCGATAGATAGTACCTACCATTCACTGGGACGCTCTCCTATCTTCATGCCAATACGACAAACATCCACACAACACAATACTAATATCTCAACAATACACTTTTCAAGCTTGTTTATAATTCCGTTATTTTGTCCAGTGCCAGCACATATCCCTCGTGTCCCAACTATGGCGCCCACCCCACCCAGAAACTGGGTTATATATGTAGTAGCGAGGATCTCCGGGCATTACCGTACTCTGGCAGTATCGTGCCTACGGGACAATGTAAAGCATGGCGTCGACGGAGCCGTCGTTATCTCCATTTGCGAGCGCGCCAAGGCCCTATTCGAGGACCCATCCAACAGCATCGCCATAGCTACAGAGCGGAGTCTTGCCGAAATATTCTACAGCGAGAAGGAGGTTGAGGCGATTCCCCTACCGGACACGCCAGAAATGGAAAATATGTCCTACCTTGCCCATTGCTTCTGGCCTTCTGGTCTGTTGTCGCCGCAAAACTACTGTCGGGAGTTCCCATTCGTCACAACTTGCCTGACGCTGATCGCGAATGCTGCTCGGCAAGAAACGACTAATCTGAGACACCAACCCATAGGTTCTGTGTTCTGCTTTGAGAACCCTTTTTTTGGTATGGTCGTGTTCGACGTTACTAATACCGAAAAAATAAGCTATGGGATCGTGGCCTTGGATACACCGGGCTTTGAGGCGTACCCGACACCTAAACAGCTAGATACGCTTGCTCAACTTCGCTTGACGCCACTCACAGCAAGGGAGTTCGCGGAAATTTTCCAAATCAAGAACGTGAGACGGCAGCTCGAGCAACTCGACAACACTCCCGTTATTGGATGGTCCGCTTTTAAGTGTAAGCATAAACCCCTTCAGGAGAGAGACATCGGCTGATAGTAGCTGAGCTAAAAGACATCTGGCCCCTTCCAACTATACAAAGAAGCATCAACCGCCCACGGCCGCCCAAGATTGGGCCCAGACCTCTCGTTGAGTTAGCACTTGGCGTATTAGTCGAGTACGCATTCGAAACCAGGCTCTTCGACATGAATCTAATTACCGAAGTGCGCCAACTTCCCATGTTTCGTGCCAAACTCCGGCAAGAACTAGAGCAGTGCGAGGACCTTTCTACGCGGTGTTCGGTACCACAGCTCATAGCCGTAGCTTTCGACAAGGAAACACACCTTAACCTCGTGAAGATGAAGGGAATCTCAGCAGACACCATCCGGGCCGCTCTGAGGATGAAAGAGCTGAGCCACGTAACCGCCATCAGCATCTGTATCGAATACCTCTCCAGCACATCCGCCGAATTCGCGGAGATGCTGTTCTCGCGCGCGAGAAACTACGACATATACGTGTGCCAGTTACCACGCCGAATCTCTAATGTGCCGAGCATCGACTTCTTAATGGCGATCTGCCGGGGCCGGGATCGACTGGATCGA
The DNA here is from genome assembly GCA_022385655.1 of Xylaria intraflava. NCBI lineage: Eukaryota > Fungi > Ascomycota > Sordariomycetes > Xylariales > Xylariaceae > Xylaria > Xylaria intraflava. Next base: position 16,243 of record MU279846.1, on the reverse strand, counting down.
AGGGTCTTCTTTTCGGGGATCTACTCGGCCAGCTTGCAAGGCGTTAGCTGGATGCCGTCGGTTACTATATCTGAGTCCGAGTTCCCTCTCCGGTACATTTACTACAAGAAAACGAGACAGGCTCTCGTTCAAGGCGTCTTTCGCCCCGAGACGGATTCGAAACGCTTTTATGTCCGCGACGGCCTTCTCTGCCCGCACAGAGCCGTCGGCGCACTCTTCAAGTTGCTCCTCGTTGACGACCCCAATCTACTGGACATCACAACTGCGCCGCCGGTAGAGGCGACCCTGAACACGGACAGGATGGTAGTGAGCCCCATCCCTGTTTTGCACGGATCCACTAGCCGGTCCCTATACTGGCAATTCCACCGCGGAAGCTGGCACCTCCTGGTGTCGAAGACGGAGGGCTACGGATCCCACTGGCACGTCATGTACGCGTTTGTGCAGGTGCAAGCCGACGTGGGCGTCTTCAACTGGGAGGATGGCGCGGACGATGAGGGAATTATTAGGGTGTGCACGGCGCAGGAGTTCTTGGAGGCTACTACGGGGGAACCACTTGATGCTTCCGAGGCGAAGATCATCGATGACCAGCTTGCTGAGATCGGGAGCCTGGTCGCGTCTGGGTCTGGCGAGCTTGGGCCTAAAAGCGCCCAGGCGGTGGGAAGGATGGGGATTGAGCAGGCTACTCGGATGTTCTTGGGTATGGTTACTATGGCTCGGGGGATGCATGTTGTGTAGGGGGTTGGGTGCTGGCGTTGCTGGATCATCGGGGTTCTTTCGCTTTTGTATGCTTTGCTGTTGGCTTCTGTAGTTTGTAGATGGGTAGTTGATAGAATGGAGAATGTTCTATTTTATTTATTTATTTATTTCTTTTGGCTTTGTTGCTGTTCTTGTGGTGTTGGGGCTGGGTTTGGATTGGGTTTGTATACTTGAGTGTAGGGATGTTGAGGTCGCTTTGCTTTGCTTGGTGATAGTAGTGGTGAAAGTGGTGGTGATAGTGATAGTGCTGGATTGTCTACGCTGATGATGATACTATGGTATTGTCTTTCTTTTCTTTGGGGTTTGTTCTGTTTCGTTTCATTGCGTTGTGTTTGCGGTGTGCTTCGTTGCGGCTTGCTTCGTTGTGGTGTTGTTTCGTTGTGGTGTTTCGTCAGCTGTGTAGGTAGGTATGAGATGATCCAGATGCGATGGGGGAATGTCCACGTTTGCTACACTTATGCGTATATTTTACAGGAGGTTCTTACGATGCCTGAGATTCTTATGATACTGGACGCTCTCATGGTCTTTGAAGCCCGCATCATATTATAGATGCTCATCATACTAGAGACTCCCAAAATACTGGATATTCCCACACTGGAGACTCTCATGGTAATTGTAGCTCTCATCATATTATAAGTAGGTAGATACTCATCATACCAGAGCCCCCCCAAACCAAAAGCGCCAGCAAATACCGAAGACGCCACGAATACTACATTATCCACAATCCACCACCCCTACCGTAAAATCACAGCCGACGAGGGCGGAGCATACTGCGGCGTATATCGGTAGATAGGTATCTAGCTAGGTAAGCAGGTATGCCTTCAGTTTACATACTAAGTAGACAGATAAAGTCTAGGTATAGGCATCACGAGACAAATACAGGAAGGATTGTCTCTATTTTACCTGTCTGGCTGACAGTCTGGTCAGCCGGAACGCGAATCATGTGATGTGCATGTAATGCGCGCGATATCGTATGCGCGAAATAAATATAAGACAGATCTAATGAGAAGACGCAACCTCACAAGACCAAGTCAAGTAAAAATTCCCATACGGTGAGTCTATGAGAGTTCATCGACGGAAATGCCCATCTAATGCGTAGATAGGTAAAGATAAACCAAGGCATTTCGTCTGTCTGTCTGTCTGTCTGTCTACCTACCTATATATAACCATAGACCGTCTAACACCGGGCCGCCGCCATGGTCTTCGTTCTATCTGTCTAGTCGGCAAAAGGTAGGTAGGTAGTGGACCTGTGAGCATTCATGAGGGAGTTAACACTAGGATCGACATGAGAGTCGTATTTCTCTAGGTAATGTATAGAGTCTCGAACCGTGGCCCCTGATACGGGTCGTGATGGGAGAAGGGTATCTTAGGTGAGTGGGAAAGGGAAGGGAATTCAATGCAAGGAATCCTTATCGACCATGCTCGCCTTGACACGCTGGCCAAAAAAAAACAAAGACGTTAACGCCTGCCCCCCATCTCTCAAGAAAACCAGAAGGAATGTATCCCCGAATGATGCAAATCTGTACGCCGCTTTTAATCTCCCAAACCAATGTAATCATTACTTCTCCAGCCCAGCAACATCAGAGACGAAGTCAGATATGGCTTCGAAGTAACCCTCTTCTAGAATACTGGAGTTGTGGTCACCCCCAGGCAACGGCTTCCAGATTTTGGTTGGAGTTGTGGTGACCTCGAATAGCCTTCGCATGTGCGAAGGTCTGCGTTACGTGGGTAGATAGTTAGCCGCGTGCAAGAGCGATATCGAACATGCGAAACGCTGACATTGACATGTAAATCAGGAAACAAAGATATAATCCATGTCCGCGATGGGACTCAGGTTTTGTGGATGGTTGTTTGGATCATCATGAGTACGTAGTTCACATATACCGTGAGGATGAGCAGGGGAGGATGACTTACGGAACAAGCTCGTCTTGCATGCCACTCAAAAATAGTATAGGGACCTCGGTAATGGTTGGTAATATGGATTCACTGGGCCATATTTGATGACACAGCATGGTGAGATATTTGGCTGGTGGAATGACCGATGGTATCAGAGCCCGCATTGAGGTGAATGTGTTCTCTAGGATGAGGCCGACGATATCACCTGCGTGCTGATTTTTTGCAACTAGCTTGATGCTGACGGCTCCACCTAGACTTTGCCCGTATACTATGAGCTTGTGACTACTTGTCTCTGCTCGGTTCCGCAGATAGTCGAGAGCAGTTTGCGCGTCGAGCGTGATCCCTTTCTCGTCTGGCTCCCCTGTAGATAGGCCATAGCCCCGGTACTCAAGCATGAATACGTTGCAGCCAATTGTGTTGATCAGCCTACGGGCAATGGGCAAACGATGGCCGATATTGCCGGCATTCCCATGGAACATCAACACGGTGCAATGGGTGAACCGGCTGCGCCTCGGCCCGCGAATGTAGAATGCGGACAGTTTCTCGCCATCCTTGGTCGGTATTACCAGGTCCTCAAAATCTTCCAGATTGAATTGTGAAGGTCGAGGCACTTCGGTCCGAGAGTTTGTGGGAAGATGGGACGGATAGATCAGGGCCCTGATCGCGGGCGGGACTAGGTCAGCTAATTATCTCTTTCTCCGTTCTGCCATGTTGGCGATAACACGACACGGCGGAATTCAAACTCGACTCGACTCACTTCTGCTTGAAGTAGAGAAGGGATGTTAAGACGGCGGCAACGCCCTGAGTGATCTCAGTTAGCTCGGCCGCGGCACGGCAGCGTTTTTCAATGGCGGACTGGGCGCGATGGTAGGCTCGAGACAAGGACGAGTCATGGGACGAGGCGGAGGTTGAGGAGGTTATTGAGCGAAAGGAAAATGACCGTGGAGGCATACCGATGTCGCCAGCGCCGGAAGGCGCATGTAACCGGCGACGGTATTGAGCAGCGAGACAGTCTGCTGCAGATAGGTCGGATGTGACATTGAGGCTCCCGGAGGAGACATGTCTGGGTTAAAGCTGTCTGTCTGGGTAAGGGTTCGAGAAGGGGCCTGGGTAGGTGCTGTGCGCAAGTCAGATATGATATGTAGAAAAAGAAGTGGAAGGGAAACGGGCCAGGACTGGATCCGTCTCGGTATCTCTCTCGTGGCTGGAAGACGGCCGTCACTGTGTCGGGCCAGCTCATCCACTTGCCCAACAAATTATAGGACGGCACTACCATGTTTACATATCCGGAGCTAGAAACAAAGAGCTAGGTAAACGACAGGGCTTAATAGGGACGAACCCACCTTGTCAGCCGCTATCTGCTGGTTTGCCACTCCTGTTACAAGCATGGGTGTAGGTAGTGGGTGCCGCCGCTTTCCGTTGCTCGAGCAAAGACGAGTTGGATGAGGTTGGGATGGTTTGAAGTTCTAGAGTTCTTTCTTGGTAGATGCTGTTGGAGGCGTGAGTTCCGGCGTCAGGACCAGGACGTAGCGGTGTCGCGTAGGTAGTCGCTACTCCGGAGGGAGATGGACCTCGCAATGCAATTCATAGTTGAATGTATCGGAAAGTATCGAAGTTCTATGAGAGCACCTATGCTAGGTACTAAGTACATGTAGCCGCCACGGCGAGATACTACCAGGGCAGGTGTAGGTAAGGTAGTGGGTTCCTAACAGTACAGCTAGAGCTTACAAGTGCCCTAGAGGCACCTCCGGGTACGGGCTACCTACTAACCTTGGTCTATAGGTGCCTGTCAGCTGGAGGCGCGACTGACCGCCCTATAATACCTCAGGCGACAGCTAAGGTATAGCTACAGTCGGTCCGTCCTAGACACACCGACTATACATGTACGAAATGGATGCGGCATCGCGCGACATCAAGCCTGTGACGTTATGATTAGCAATGACGCAAGACCACAGGAAGTGAGGTTGTGTTTGATTGAAGATAAAGGAGAGGGAAATTAAAAATAAGAACTTCAGAAATCGACAGCATGGAGCGGTTTGGTTGTAATGTACGAGGTAAATGGTATGAGATCTCAGTATATTATAGCAATTTGGCATGCGGATACGGACGTACGAAGTATCTATCTACACGATGGATGGTCTCTAGAGCTTTTAGGTTCTGAGAGGGAACTGCACGTTGGTTGCTCGTCTGCGAATGTTAGGTAGACTTCTTATTCCTTCCCGCACCCAACGGCTATACTTAGACATTAGAACCCTGAAATACCCGGCTATTTAGCAGAACAAACGGCAGTTTGGCAAAGAGCTTTTCGCGAATCAACGGCCATACACCACACCACCTACCCCTGAAGCTGTTGTGTGCTCTCCTGCGTAGCCATTTTGCCTAACGATGCAAGGCAGCGTGGCAGCTAATTACAGTGCACGGAACGGTCTTACAGTGGTCTTGGACTCTTGGCAGGGTACGTGACTCCGAACGTAACTCAGACAACAAGGGCAGCATCTTCACACATATAACTAGGTACGTCCATACCTATCTGGTTAATGGGCGGGTAGCAGAGATAGTTGTATGTCGAGATGGTCGACACGAAACATCGGCGATTGGACATCGTCGGGGACAACGCGCGCGATGCTGCGGAACGTCAGCTTCGCTTCTCCGGCTGTCCGTTATCGTATGCTAAATTAGAAACAGCCAACAGGGCAAGCTGATTGGTTCCTTTCGTCTTCCATGCGCTGCTCTGCTTCAGAATATGCCAGAGTTCACACTATACTAGATAGTGTGTGTACATCACAACCCCGGGAGGTATCCCGTACTGAGTATCCACGGCAAGGCGTGTCTCGATTTGCCCCTTGTCGCGTAGTCTAGCTTATAGGCTGTGTAGGTTTCACTGCGGTTTGGGAGGTCGGAGATCAAGATTGATTGCTTGGTATAACTATCGATTCCGCGGAGCAGATTGGCCTACGATGTCTGCTATTAATTGAAATTGCTATTATATAGTCTGTATAGTCGTATTACTAGGAGTCTGCCACTCCTAAGTGTCAACGGCGTACCAGGCAAAGTCGGGATAGATAATCGGGACGTTTTTACATTACGTACTGACATGCAATAGTGCCGCGTAAGAAGTATACTTCCCATCAACTACGGAATACTTGTTACCCCGGTGTAATAGTCCTAGGTGAGACTCGATATAGTCCCCCAAACCCCAAAGAGGCGCAGCTTTAAATAGGAAAGCGGACGCCAACTAGCCCGCCAGCTGAAACCCGTGAAGCAACGCAGGATCGAAATCCTATCTGATAATGCGGGGGGCTGAACAGACGTCGACGGGCTTGTCTTGGACGACATACCTGGCTATGTGCAGAGAGCTATGCAATGGTCCGCACATAGTTGCTGATTTGCACTCAGAAGAGAAGGGCCCCGCCACCACCTCCCTACTTAGCACGTACGTCAGGTGTCAGTTGACGATACCGAATCAAAACAAGAGGTCATGCGCGGTTGTCAACTGGTTTTATAGCCCGCTAAACTTGGTTGGGATGGTACAATTACAGCCTGTAGCTCGCGGCGATTGATGGACCTCTACACCTCCAGTAGGTATATGTATAACTTATCTCCCGTACAATTGGGTGGTGTCGAGTGACCTTGGTAGAACGAAATCCGGCATGCCGCCGGCTGTGTTGCTGGTGTGTTTACATGTTTTATAGCTCGGCATGTCGTACAGCTCGGCCGCTGCACCTAACCATTATAAGGAGGTGGCAGTTTAAGGAGGCGGTGGCCGAGCACTAGGGCAGGCCGGGAAAAAGGGTAAATACCTATGTTACTGGGTACGGACTGTTTACTGGTGGCCTCAACTTGTTCTGATATTTTCTGTCTCTGCCCGTATTCCAAAGGGGTGCGACACCCCTATCTGGCGTTTTTACCCTATTGCCCGACATACCATGGTGCTCGGCCAACTGGTCTATCCAAACACATTCAACAGTTGTTTATGTATAAGGGGCTGGCGCGCCTGGGTGGCCAAGCAAAACAATGGCCCGAGCAATATCTAAACACGTTAATAACTGACGCCGAGTAATGCGATTCTCAGGCCGAACAATAGGGGAAAGACATTGCGGGTATCTATCGGGCCGTCATTGTTCAATGACACTTGGCCCCAGCCGCTGACATCTGGCAGCACCCGCAACTACCTCCATCCACGATACCTCATTCGACCATCGTTAAAAGTTGAGAGATGCCATAACCAAAAAGCCGACAAGAAAAATTTGCGCCTGCGACGCTGCAACCGGTATTGATTCGATAGTACGTGCGTGGTATGTTTACTGGTGTGCCTCGGTCTCTTGACACTACACCTCTCGCCCTCTACGGCGTGCATTTCTTACCAAGCCTGAGCACTCCAAGTCCAAGATTCTGCTCAGCTCGCGCTCCACTGAGTGAGGACTTTGGTTCGTTGCGCATAACAGTCCTACCCTCCTTCAGGGAGGTATCTACACGACCTACATCCTTCTTCGGTTGTGCGAGCGACCCCACACACCCGGAGCCCGTCGACTTGGACGCTGCTCGTATTCCCGCGTGTAAGTAAACTCAGCCTGCGACGTGACGCGAAGGCGCCAGACACACCATCTACGGTTAGCAGTCGCTGCGCACACGCATCTTGGTCTTCGTCTGATCGCGCGCCAACCCTTGGTATTCTAGATCTTCGCCGGTCTCGTCTCTGGACCCGATCTAGATATCTCCCACCTATGACATACGTTATCCCGTCGTCGACTCAGCCAACTAACTGATCAACTAACTGGTCTGACCTATTGCCCGTCTAGCCCGGCGGGAGGATCAACAAAAAGAACTCGGCCTACGCGTACCGAGAGAGTCCCGCCCAATCAGGATCACTGGACTCTTACACTTGAGAAACAATGGTTTCCTTTTCGTGCGAGGTACGTCAGGTTAATAAGCCCCCAGCGGCCTGATATCACCTTACCTTGTGTCTCCGTCTGTACCCAACGCCCCCGTCCATAACGCCCCGTCCATAACGCCCCCGTCCATTCGGCCTGTCTCTCCCTCTGGCCAGTCTCACTCGGATGACGAGCAAGTCGCAGCGCGCAATAATGCGTCTTTATGTTGCTCCCCCTCCCTTCGCAAGCCGCCTGCACACCCTCGCGCCCGTTCGATCCCTCTTCTCATTTGGGCAGATCGTCATTCGCCAACCCTAGACATTGGTCTGCCATTTTCGGCCCCCTCCCTGTCCATTTCTCGCGCGCTAAGGCTATTGGGGCTGCTACCTTACCAGACAAGTAACCATTTGTTACCCCTGGCCCGCCAGCCCTGGTTCGACCTTGCGTGCAATCCCGCCCTGGGTGTGATGCGCGGGTAGTGCAGAGCAAACCACCTGAACCACTTATCGTCTTCTGACCTATTTCACCCCTCCGCCCCTCCAACCCAGCCGAACACTCCCCTTTGAACTCGATTGTATTCGTCTCCTTGATCGCTCTTATTAGCACTTATTTATTTAATCCCATTCTCATCATTCATTTGCCCTCATTTACCCCAATCTAACTATATTCTTTTGATTCGTAGGAGTGTGGTGATGTCTTGACGAAGAAGAAGCTTGACCCACACAGGAACCGTTGTCGAGGCGCGACTTTTACTTGTATCGATTGTATGGTCTATTTTCCCGGCTTCGAATATCGTGCGCACACGGTAGGTTGCTTCACTTTGCGAAATCCCTATCGGACTCATTCCCTCATCGCTGAAACCCTGTGTAGAGTTGCATGACAGAAGAGCAAAAGTATCAGGGCGCACTGTACAAACCCAAGAAACAAAAACCCAACCAAGCAGAAACCAGAGCAGACCAAGACGCCATGGCGCATCGGGCCTATGTCGAAGATGCGACGGAGGAGTACGGAACGTATCAGGACTACGAAGTTCACGAATCAGGACTAGGGGGCGGCCACTCGTCCCATAACATGCCGCCCGAGGTACCGATGCCGCCTCCGGCCGCCGCCGACGATGCGAATGTCAATGTCTTCGACTACCTACTAGATGCAACCCCGGCCCCCTCAAATATTAATTTTCAGACACCACAGGCTCAAACGGGGTTTGTTGGTGGTCGTCAACTCGTACGATTTGGGCAGGAGGCAAACAACTACGTGGACGAATCTGGTTATATGGTCGATGATGGTGCGATGGGTCAATATGACACGGCCTATGAGACACCAGCGCCCAAAGCCCACAGGAAGAAATCCAAGGATGTGGAACGTGATGAAAAGAAGGACAAGAAACGAAAGCGCTTGCACCTCGAGACGAGCCCGGGCGCGCTGGAACCGCGCACCGATGAGGTCATGACGGATGCGCCCCCCGTTCTACACTCCGGGTTGACAGGGGGTCTTAACCGCATGATGCGCCCATCGCAATTCCCGCCATCGCCGGATTATTCCGGCGGCGACGTCGGGGACACCGCACTAGCAAGCCCTATCAAAAAGAAGAAACCCACGAAGTCGCCCAAGTCCAGCCGTGAGAGTCTTAGCAGTAGCTTGAAGGCCCTCGTATCGGGGTCATCAAAACCAAAGGTCACGAAAAAACGGAAACACTCGTCGGAGAGGAAGGAGAAGAAACGCCGAACTAATAGCCAGACCAGCACTGAGAAGAAGGCCCCGAAGTTGATCGAGTACCGGAGCAAATCAGGTGACGAGAAAGGCGATGAGAGCGGTGCGCTGGTCGTCTACCGACCACGGTCGGATCTCTTCCTAAGCTTATGCAACAAGGGCCCGGAGAGCGACCGAGGCTGCAGCGTTAATAAAGCCTTAAAGCGTTACCACCGAGAGCGCTCGTCGTCGGGTGAGAGCCTCAGCAAGGGCATGGAAGAAAAGGAGCTTTGGCGGTCGCTGCGCATGCGCCGGAACGACCGCGGCGAGATCGTCCTCTTCTCGCTCGACGTGGAATGAAAGGAAAGCATAGATGCATGGAAATGTAGATTTCGGATATGGCGTTCTCAGGGGGGGAGCTTGCTTTAATGGGGAGGGTGGCTGGGAGGGGTTGAGGGAAACCCGGATACATCTGTGATACCCGCCTACAACGGACAATACGGGGAGGCGCGGAGCTAGGGACGGACGGATGTACGGTTGACGATTCTTGTTTTTTTATGTTCCCAGTGTGTTTGGGAACGATACTATGCAACGCGGCGCTACGCTACGCAAAACACCGCATCACCGCACTACACATCGCATCACATCACATCACATCACATCGCGCTCTTTTTGCTCTTGAAGCCGGACTTGGAGCCCTACGAATAGAGCGAAACGGAGAGACCTGAGACGATGTCATCGCGGTAGAGAAGTCGGGGGGCGAGAGAAAAAGGGGGGAGGCATGAAAGGCGCCGGGCACGTGGTCTAATGAGGACGCGCATCTGAACATAGCGAACACGGGGGAAAGGCGTTTCCCGCCTTTTTTTGTGGTGGTAATGTTGCTCAGCAATTGCTTTTTCAAGGTGGACGGGGGAAACGATAATTGCCGGCGATCTACCTAACTCTGATCGTCGTTGAACCAACCCCTTCCTGCCTCTCTTCTCCTTCTCTTCTCTTTTAAAGAAAGGGGAAACGGGGGAAAGAGGGCCCGCCGGTTCTGTGTCTTGTCTTTGTTTTTTTGTTTCTACGCTTGTAGTTACCTGTTTGTTTGCATCGTGATTTTAGAACAGATACTCGTTCCAGCTTCTGGTTTCCCGTCCGCGCAATTCCTTCGAGTTGTATGTAAGCAGGCCCTTGGCAACGTTTTGTTGGTTTTTCACCCTTGTACAGGATGGATGGATGGAATAGCTAGGTAGTCACGTCAAACCAAAAACGAAAAAAAAGGGGGATTATTATTATGTGTACGGTATCGCGCACGGGATGCTCGCATCATGGGGTATTCATCTAGAATTCGCTATTGCGCCGATATACATAACCGATTTTCCATGCATACAAAGTACAAACTCTGGTCTGGGATCTACATTCACGGCGCCCGTAAGGGCAGGATGTGCTGCACCGACGCCGTCCGCCGGCAGAGCGGGCACTCCGGCTTCTCGCGGACCCAGTCGCCGATGCAGGCCCAGCAGAAGACGTGCCCGCACTGCGTCGCGGCCGGGTCCTTGAGTTCCTCCAGGCACAGCGTGCACTTCCGCTGCTGCGCGCCCTTGATCCAGCGCATGGCGTCCGCGTCCGCGAGGCTGTAGCGCACCGCGTCCTCCGCGGCCCCGGCCTTGGCCGGTGGCGCCGGCGTGTGTGTCACGGCCGCGATGTTCACCCGTGTCACCTGCCCGGCGCTCGTGCCGGGCGTGCCCATCTCCGTGAGCAGGATCGCGTTGTTGGCGCTGTATGCGTGCTCGTCTAGCGATACGTTGATCGGCCCTGCCGCGCGCTCTGGTTGCGGCGCCGGGGAGAGAGACTCGAGGGTCGAGCGCACGTGTAGATACGCTTGCACGCCCATTTGCACTACTAGCAAGACGCCGAGGAGCTCGTACCCGGCGCGGTCGGCGTAGGGCTCGCCGGTGACGGGATCGCCGGCCTGCGCCCGCGACGTGAAAATGTACCGGAGGCCCGTGAGTCGCTTCGCGAGCTCGTAGTAGGACCCGCTGAAGTAGAAGAGCGCCAGGCCGAGGGCGTGGACGGGCGCTGGGGATGTGACGGTCGGGAGGTTGGTCAGGAGGTATGACTGGAGTTTGTAGGACCACGTCCTGGTTGCCGGGGTGGCTTTCGATTTCAGATTGCCTGACTTTGCGTCGGTGTTTGGTGATGACTTCGCCCGGGCGTCAGCTCGGGCTAGGTTCTTCTGCAACCGTGCCCGGATCCGCGCTCGTATTGCCGGTAGTAGCTTCGCGAGGCCGTATGGTAGCAGGATGCTCCCGGCGATATAAGCGGCGCGTCGCTGTATGGAGGGGAGACGTCGTCCCTGCGGGGATAGAGAGGCTTCTACTTGGACTAGGCCGCAATACTCCTCGCCTAGCGTGCGGTTCCCTAGAAGCGTGGTGAGGCATAGGTATAAGAGGTCGGCAAGCGTGCGCGATTCGGTGGACCAGGCGTGTGCGGATCGTGCTCCCAGCAGACGGCGGTGTAAGTCTGTTAGGTGGTTCGTGAGAAGGCCTTGGAAGTAGGCATCTTTTTGGTGCGCACGGATTATGTCGGGTGCGAAGGCATATGGGTATGGGGAGGCCGTGACGGAGGGCGTGGGTGATGGTGACGAGGTCGCCATGGCTGTTTTGTGTGGGATTGATTGAATTACAATATGTAATATGGTTCCAAAATTGCGCGGGTTGACATGCCCAAGTCATAGATATCTTAAATTGGGCCGTGGCAGAGGGGGCGTCGATGAGTATGGGCTCAGCATAAAAAGAAAGGAAGTCGATAGATTCAGATTCGGTGTTGGTAGGTGGAAGCTTTCGTTGGACCTCGGCGCAAGCAACAATCATGAGGACCACAGTGTGTACACAGTGTATAAATCAAACAAGCACAGTAGTTACCCAGGGTTCGGATTCCAACTTTGATATTCAGTAGTCACCGTATGATCTCTAACCGCGTGAGTTGCTACTTTGGAAGTTTGGATACCTGGATTGGTTTAGTACGAGATCGGCAACGGCCTTTAAACTTGACAGCCGGTTGAAAAACAAGAAGGAACCCTAGATCTACTTTCGGTATAAAAAGACGTTATCCTGGAAAGAAAAAGGAACACTGTGGAATTGGTCTATCTAGGTAGGCAGCCAGTTCTGTCATCATGTTGAAGCGAATTGCATTGCCTATGTTGCTGTACTGAAGCGCTGCAGTATCGTCGAACCCCCGAATACTCTCACTTTTGAGCATACTATACAGCGCTGCTCTTGCGTCTGTACTTCTCTGTGACAAGTCCTGTGTCATTTCTCTGACTTTCACCCAGGACACGCTTGGGAAATCAGTCGCAAGACGTTGCGCTGAGCCGCCAGTGGACCCCGATATTATGGCGTCTGCATTGATGGGCCGTACTCATATTTTATTTCTCGACATGTCCCTAACAGCATCATCGAAAGCTGCTATAAAAGGGCTGTAAAGTTGATTAGAATCTCCTACAGGGGTTCCGAAAACGAGCCTGGCGCTATCCCCGAATAAAATTGTTCTCAGCTTCAGGCACAGCGGCTTCACAATACCCAACGATCCTGGAAAGTCACCCATGATTGTCTCGAGACCATTCACGGTCATGTGGCCTACCTTGGCATCTGCGATGGAGTCAAATGTTCCAATCTCCCACCTCCGAAGAACGCTGCCTTTGGATGGCATCTCCCCGCGAGCCAATCCATTGCTCCACGATTGGCGCGCGCACATCCAGAGCAGGACGTAGAAGAACGACTCAAGATCGTGGCGGTAGGTGTGATCCGTCTTGCGCAGCACCTCCACCGCCATGAACTGCACCGTGCCGGTCTGGTGCCGCGCTCCGCTCGGGCCGCTGTCTCTTACTTTGGCCAGGTCCAGGTCGATGAGCATGCCCTTAAAGCCGTCCGCCGTCTCGGGTCTTGTTATGATAATGTTATTTGACGAAATGTCGCGGTGGAGTATATTGCCCGTCTCGTAGAGAGACTGGTGCGCCCTGATGGCATCTCGCATCGCCTCCAACAGTTCCTTGATCGTCCGGAAGTCGCTGACCACCCGACCGGCCGGCGAGATGACAAGGCAGGAATAAATCCTATTCTCCCACTTGTCCCTGCCGCTGCTGTACAGGCTGGGTTTGCCCGTGCTGCTTGTTGGTTCGCCGCTCTGCTTCTGGACCACTTTCGACTGCTGGCTCTTAGACCGCCGTTTCTTGGACCCTGATGTAAGAGAGTGGTGATCGGATGATAACTTCCGCTTGTGGCCTGATGTAGTTATGGTTCCGACTAATGGTAGATCTTCAAAGTAGACTTCTTCATTCCGGAACTTGTGACGCTCCCGAAACTCCAGACCTTTCCGTAGCTCGGCGATAGTAGTGATCTGGCGGTGCGCTACGACTTTGGCTACCCCTTTAACACCCCGATCTTTGGCTAGCTTTAGTTGTTCTACCTCTAGCTTGCGCTTATCCGATGCCCACGAGAACTTGGCAACATTTCTATCTTGGGTCTCATAACAAGTAGTTCCGCGGCAGACAATGGCCTTCTGCCTCACAATCGGCCCCACCAGCCTGATTCTCGTTTCCTTGCCGACTGTATCCTCATCGACGGCGTCATTCAGAGTGATGTAGTGATGTTTATCCTCCCGCTCGATGAACATGTCCAAGCCCATGGCATCGTCGTCCATCGTGGCGTAGCCGACGAGAGCACGCGCGAATGTTTCATAGTCTTCGTGAATGTCAAAAACTCCCGAGCTGTACGCGCCAGATCGATCGAAGATCCAGAGCTCCATGATGGATGCGCAGAGGGTAAATGCATGGACGAATCGGCGTGTCGGTTGGTCGGTGAAGACCCCCCGTACGAGCCGCGTGAGCTGGAGGAAGTCGGCCTTGAACCGACCCGTGTCATAGGAGGACTTTTGTTCCCCAATTACCAGAACGTGCTTGTACTCGAATGTGTTTCTCGGGTCTGGCGCTGGGATCTGGAAGAAGAGATCCATCTGGCCTTTGCGCTCCTTGAACTGATGAGCCGTCTTGGTGGTATGGAGCTTATAGGATGCACCGCTGAGAGCGCGATCTTCTAGCAAGCGAAGCCAGTCCCAGACCAATTTTTCGGTGGCAACCGACGGAAACCCCTTCCATCTCTTCCCATCGTGCTCTGTCATCACACCCTCCAGCATCTCCTTCTGTTCTTTGCGCCAGGTCTTGGTGTTGAAAAACTTGTCGGCGAAACCCCCAACGCCGCGGAAGGTACAGTCCTTGATCTCGACGAAAATCTCTTGTTCGACGATTTCGCGTGTTTCGCTATCAGCTAGTCGATTCGAGCTGGACTTCACAGGCGTTCCCTTGAAAGTCAGAGCGATACTGGGCGGGGGAGGCGCGAGAACGCTGAGGTTGTCGATGATGTTGAAAACAGCTTCCCAGATATCAATGTCGGGGGACTTTGATGCGACATGATGGACAAGGGAGCAGAAATGATCAAGTTTCACCAAGCCTCCTCGAACATGCTGTTGTATGGAGAAGAGTTTAGCTGCCACATTACCGCTACCATCAGGGAAAGGGAGACTGAACGCGGCTGGTGAGCCCACCAAGGCCGACAAAAGACCGGCGACATGCTCCTGGCGCGGATCCGTGGCATCGGAGTCGCGTAATTTTTGTCGAGCATGCTCAAGTGTGTCTTTGAGAGGGAGCTCGGCAATAATATCTTTCGCTTCTTGTGAGAGAGCCATCCTAATATGAGGCAGGGAAAATGGGCGGTGTCAAGGCAAAATGGAAGTAAACAATCAATCGCGATAGAACGCGGCGCTTTCGGATCTGTGGGGCAACTCGGGGAAAGTGGGTGCCTCAATACGGCCCGTGCTGGGTACCTACTTCGTACTATGGTAAGTGGCTAACCCCCCTAGAGCATGCATTCTGTGCCGTGATTTTGCATGCTCTATCTGGGCATTATGCAGTAGGTGGAGACCCCACACTGGTACAAAAAGCGGACCGGTACATAGGTCCTACACCAAATTTGTATGTACAGCCTATGTACCTGCATACATGCACTATTCTGAATTACGTTCCGTGGTAGGCGACAATTATGCCCCCCAATCACCTCTATAACCCTAAATTAGCGGTATATTCCAGCACCTAATTCTTTATTTGTACTAGTAATTAAACCCTAGGCTATGCATATTTTGACCAGAACGCATGCAATATGCAGTTTATGCGCCGTCAGGGGTATTCCCCTAACAAATTAATTAGGTTCCACGAAAGCACATGCTCTAGCATGGCAATATGCACTGGGAGGTGCATGCTTTAGCCGGGTTAGCCACTGTATGCCGTAGAAGTTTATGTCTTTGCCCAGGTAGCATCTTAGTGGATTGAGCGCGTACTATGCTGTATAGAGACAAGCACTCATTATAGCATGAGCACACTAAATAAGCATGCGTACTGAGATTGTACCGAGTAAAGTACTCAGTATGGTGCCTAGATTGTTGGTGTATTGGTAATCGTACGACTTAGTCATGATTCATGACTAAGGGGCCACGTACGATATTCGGATATAATAGGGAGGTCCCGTACGTAGACCTACTTACCTTCTTACCTACATATATAGAAAGACAGGAATCAATCATTATTTGCTTATTCAACGTACGTATGTACAAAGCCCATTCAACACTGATCAGTGGTTGCTTAGGCATCCACAGATTGGCAAGAGTGAAGATGGGGCACCAATGACCAGAATAGGTCCTGTATTGTACCCCGAACCTCCGGCTTGGTTTACGAGGAACGGGGAGATCAACTCCTCTTCGTACAAACATTGTTACTGTCACGACCATAGGGTCGGAAATATAAGGTGGAAGAAGCTTGGTCTATTAGTACGGAGTGCTACGGTGGCTACGGACTATATAGTAGATGTCACGGAGTGAACAACTCTACGAATGAAACAAGGTTCAAACAAATGAGTGTATTCTGGTAAGAATAATCTAACTAAGGAGAGAAAGAAGAGAAAGGAGGGAAAGTGTGTGTCGGGGTGCTGGGGGATATATAC
>MU279845.1:0-116519 GCA_022385655.1 Xylaria intraflava | reverse complement strand
AAGTAGAAGTCTATGGGAACGGGATGCAGACCCCTGGGGGATTTATACACAGTGTCTTCGCCACCTGTTATTCCCTAGGTGTTATTCCCTTTATCATACCACCCGGGTTCACCCTAGTGGGATCCACATGCTTAGCCGTTCTCTTAGCCCGGGACTAGGCAGCCCCGAGCTCATATGTTCGGGTCGCTGGGTTAGGACCTTCAATTAAGTTGCCGGCTGGTAGGATAACGGTGCTGATGCCGCGTTCGGGGTTGTAGACTCCAGCGTCCGACCGGCCCGGCCAGGGCGGACTCAGCAGTTTACCGGTAGCCTGGAATGCGTATTGAGCAGTGGCTAAGTAGATCCCGGAAACTTGGCAAGTCGCCAGTGCTGGGGAACGTATGCCTACTCTAGTGGTGGGTTGAGTCGATGTCAATTCGTTATCCTTCTGTCCCGAGAAACCGAAATCCTCTGTGCTGAATGCTCTTCGCTAACATGTCAATTGGCAGCACATAACAGTCGCGTGCGTATAATACTTTTGTAATTCGATGAGCAAATACTGTCTCTAGTCTCTGCAGTCATCTGGGAGACCAACCAATTTGGTTATAATCGGTACATAGCCACAAACCCATAACTCCCCAACACATGCGCAATTTATCAGTTGATATGTTTATGAGTACACTATAACACCAGTCTACTTGAGCCCCATTGTAGGCTCTCTGTCGAGCTAGGTGCTGTGGCTGTCCATGATCACATAGAGTATCGGCCGTAGGTCGTGCATATACTTAGGCAACGATAGGGTGTTCGCGAATCAGATAGTCCTATCGAAACGAGTCAGCAATTCTTCGTTATGAGCCCAGCGTTCTGTCACTCTTACTTTATGCGGGATGCCTGACGTTTCGGCCCATTTATACAAGACAGAGCTGTCCCTACACATATGCCAAAGCGCATTTCCATCAATGATCTTCTGATCGGGCGTGAGCTGGGCTACTGGGTGAAGCGTGGTATCGGCATGGCAAAGAATACTCTAGCGTCTGCGTTAGCCACCACGGCCGGGATAATTGGATACCTGTGAGAACGAGCGAATGCTGTAGCTAAACCTACCTGCCGGACGTAATCGAAGCAGTATGTCACATTGTCATAGGATGATGCCGGCCCGCGGGTGCTCATGAACCTCCGAGCTTCAGCTCCAGACCGCGTAAGCGCGATGAACTCCCTACGTATGGTCCGCAGACATTGAAGCTGGTGAAACATGGTCGGAACCGCCCACACGTGGAATCCGGTCGTGATGTTGGTTGCTAAGACAGCGCCATTGTTGGCTGGCAGGATCCCATCCCATAAGACTTCGGCCTCATCGCTGAATTTCCTCCATGACATATTTCCCAGAAGAAATGTCGGCGTGAGCTGGAGTTCCGGGAGGTACGTATGGCGTGCGAGCGGCGGCGGCGGGCCTGTGTACGAGAGCCACAGGAAAAGGATAGACGCGCCGGCGGCAAAAATTATGTAGAACAACTTGAACATCGTAGATGTTTGTCAGTGATTCTCTATTCGAACGGGTTTACAGATCGCCTTGTTTGCAGCTTGAGCTGCGAGAGCACGAGATGTTCGCCTAATGCCTTATGTCACATCGACGGACCCGAATTATTGGGATCCGGACCGAGCTGCGGATGCGGGGCTCCCGGATACGGACCGGAGTTCGGATCGGAGGCAATGGAAGGAACACCTCCGCAACCGTTCACTCGGATATTTCTACCATCAGTTACCGACTCTGCTCCATGCTCTGCCGCTTGTGGCGGAACGCGAATTGTCCGAATTGTGTTGATCCGAACCACGCTGTGGAATTCTCGGATCTGAGCCTAGGTACGAGTCTGCGATCTGAATAGGTATACTCCTGCAACCGTGAAAATTGATCTGTGTCCAATTGCTCACAACACAACACAGCACGAAAAACATCGTCTCAGACATTGGACGTTGCCGGCGACACCTAGCTCGATCTTGTCTACAGCGCCATTCATCGGATTACAATGATCACCAGAGCCCATTTGGCTAAACTGCCTTGGTGGACTGGACTCCTCACGGTAACAGTCTTTAGTCTGGCTCTTGTGTTCAGTAGCCGATGGACTCGTGACGTCTCACAATGGCCAATAAATCTGCCCACACGACTCTATACCTTTGTTAACCACCCTTCCCTCCGCGACTTGGACGACCCCGTCGCTGCCGACAACTGGAACCGCATGGTGAGGCACGAATGGTGGAACACGGAGTGGCGGGACGACGCAGGAAGGCGGTTTCCGCGAGGCATCGACGTATTCCACAAGATGCACTGCTTGGTGGCGATTCGGGAGGAGTTCGCCGCGCTCGCGACTAACGACAGCCCTCGCGAAGAGGAGAAAGTCGCAGCTAGAGATGGGGCGGATATGAAGATCCAATTGACGCTGAATCGCAATCACCTAGAACATTGTTTCGACTTCCTGCGCCAGGTATGAACGTCTGTGTTGAGGACTTAGATTTCCCCGCCCTCATCATGCTGACCGCTTAATATGTTTAGGACATCCTATGCGCTGCAGACATGACGCTCGAGCCGTTAGCTGACGGATACGTGGAGACGGATGGGCAAGGCATCGAGCACGAGTGCAAAGATTGGCGCGTGCTTCTGAATCTTATGTCGTTGCCGGACATGGACGAGATCTAGTTCTAGGAAGAGAAAAGACAAGTTCGGCAAAAACGTATCAAAGGGGGATTATTGAGATTGCAACGCTTGCAGCTACAATCACGGTTGAACTTCGACGTGTTTGCGCGTTTGCGCGTGTAAATGGAATCTGGTCGCTTTTGTCAAAGATATTGTTGTATCCGGTAACTATCTACACATTTGCACCTATCGCGGTAGAAATATTCCTTATAGCGGCCGCTAGTCAATTAAACACACATACACTATGTTCTTTAAAGGGGCCAGACGGAGCTGAAAGCTTTTCCCGGTCCTCCAAAACTTGCGATGTTACGGATCACGATGAATCTTCATTTATTGACAATCCTCTCTGCGAAAAGGGACTTGACTGAGGTTCACGCCAATTGCTGTTCGATACGGAATTCACGTTCAGTCACGCGACGCACGTCCTGCCTCGTGTGAGAATCGCATAACAAAATGTGTGACGCTATAATAATATACAGTCGTCCCACGCCGGTCCGGGTTATCCGAGTCTTCCAGCACATCGGACCGAGAGTGCTTGCGACGTCGCAAACCCTTCCCATGGCCTTAAGCGTACATCTCTAGTTTTCAACCAGACGTCGTGGACTTTGGAAAACCTGAATGAAGGTGATCAATGCTGGTATATCGCTAGCAATGTCTTCGAGTCGCGCTTCTATCTCCCAGTCCAGCGAAGAGGACCTGTTCCTCCCACATGGAGGGGGCCATATCAAGGAGAAAGTGAAGCTGAGGACGGGCTCTCAAAGCTTTTTGTCACGGCATGGCAGAGTGTTCATATGGTTGCTGCACATTGGTTTACTTTTGATCAACGTTGTCTGGGCTGCCGCGAACCTGCGGTATAATAAGACCCCAACCTGCTCTAGCAGGGGGACGCTCTATGGTTGGCCTTCCCTCCCTTCAAATTCCATTCGGCGATTGTAATTGCCTTGACTATCTAACACTCAGCTGGAACTAGAGCCAACGGGAGCTCCGTACGATGAACAATATACGGAATACCGGTTACCAATTGGTGAAAAATCGGTTTACACAACGTTTGACCGCGAGGTGGCCGACAAGGCATGGATGGACATTTCGATGAAATCCGGCCGTGAGTTGTTCCTGTCAACACCATCCCCACAGTTTCTGCGGCTGACTCGTTGTAAATGACCCAGTCGGGTGGCTTAAGATATCGCAGGAGAAGGTTGATGCGATGGATCAATCATCTGTGGAGTTCCACGATGGCTCTGGCTACTTCTTCGGCATGGATGTTTTTCACCAGCTGCACTGCCTGAATTACCTGCGCAAGAAGACCATCCTGTACAATCACCTCTATCCATCGTCGGGCGAAATAGAGGATCAACAGGTCCCACCGGAGTTTCACATTCGTAAGTTCTCCTGGGCGTCGCTGCCCATTTCCATGTGGTTTACAATGGCTGACAACTTGGGGGATGAAGCGCACTGCATTGATTCCATCCGCCTCTCTCTTCAGTGCCACGCGGACACGACCCTTGTTCCGCAGCGATGGGCGGACGGGTGGTTGGAGCCATGGGCTATCTGGACGAATAAACATACGTGCCGGAACTTCAACGCAATCCGAGATTGGGCTGTTGAGAATGCCCCGTACACGACGAGCCAATTGAAACACCCAGACTTAGGAACCGTGGTGTCCGGGCGGCTCAACCTGTCAGCTCTGCCTATTTGGCAGGAAGAGCATGACAAGGACGTGGTGCTGGGTCAACTCCCTGTCTGCAAAGCACCAAACTAGCTGCCGGCGACACATTTGGACATGTAATTTCACCCTCCCCAAGGATGCATATACACATAATATACAATGTACCTCCCTCCGTGATCGAATATGGACAGCCTTAGCTTTTGTTGTGTGTGCCAGCCTACGGCTGGTTACCTGCAATCCCCATGGTAAGTTAATTGACTCCTTCACAAACTTCTATTTTTTCCATTCGCTTTTCCTTAAAGAAGTAGAAGCATGGCAAGTTGCAAGGGATGGTGATTGTTGGTACTTAAATTACTCGAACTCCGATCCCCAGCTCCGAATTCCGAGCTCCGAACTAGATGTATTACTCCCGCTCTACGACACCTATCCATTTACAGTATAAACAACATTTCGTAAGTTACTGTACATTACTGTCTTTCCTCTCCAGGTAGAGGTATTGTCTGGCTTGGTAAATCCTTACCCTAACTCCCAACATCCTCTCGGTTTGATTTCTCATCCGTCTTGTATCAATTGCCCTCATCGACTGTTCCACCATACATCAACATGCTATGACGCCTAGTCCGGAACAACCAATCTATTAACATGGACGCCGCCGGATGTAGTATTCCGAACCTCGCCTTTGGGTTTTCCCCCGGCGACGGTTGCGCTACTACCGGCACGTCCGACTTCACAGTCACTTTGTACCAATTTATGTATTGGCTATCGCTTATTACTGCTGCCGCGTTTGTGCCTTTATCCATCCTCCGTCTGCTCTACGTCTGGCATCGTCCAGTGGTACTACGGACTAAGTCTCGTGTCCCGTCCATTCTTCTAATTGCTAAGGCACTCTCCAGCATCTCTTTAGCTGCACTCCGGCTTGGTCTTTTAATCATCGTTGTTGGCCACGCGGACCTGGGGCTGCCACGGTCAATAACCTCGACTGCATTCAGGTTTACCGTGTCTGCTCTCCTAATTGTGTTATCGCCTCTCGAGCATCTGAAGTCTACCCGCCCGTCGACTGTCGCGTGTTCGTACCTCTTTCTCTCTTTCATCTACGATCTAACACGCGCCCCTTCTCTCTGGTCCGCTTCGTTTTATATTGAGAACGTTGCGGGCTATACCAGCTTTATCGCTTTGTTTACGGCTGCTATCCTTGTAGAGTTCCTATTTCTGATACTGGAAAGTTGGTCGCGGAAAAGATGGACACCCCAGGACACAGCAGCGGCCGATCGTAGCCCCGAGGAGATGAGCAGTGTGTTTAGTCTCGGCCTATACTCATGGCTCATTCCACTGCTCCGGAAGGGCTACCACGCGTCCTTAGGCATGAAGGATCTTTATGCGTTAGACCGTGCCCTTTCTATTAATACCATCGTCCAGCAACAGCAAGCCTCGAAACCCATTTCCGACAAGTCAACGGGGACTTCAACATGGCAACTTATGTCCTGGGTTATTAAGTCACTACCTTGGACTGTAGCTTTACCTATATTTCCGAGACTGCTCCTTCTTGGCTTCACCCTTTCCCAGCCCTTCTTCCTACAGCGCCTACTGATATTCTTGTCCTCCGGTAAGGCCGACTCAGAGACTTCGTCAGGTCTCGTTGCTGCGACCATCTTTATCTACTCTGGAATTGCCGTCTCGACCGGCTTTTATTGGTATTACCAGGAGCGCTTCCAGTCTTCCTTGCGCGGTTTCTTGATCAATGCCATCTATGCTAAGAGCGTCACGGCCGCCCACGTCGGTGATGGCGACACCGCAGCCGTCACGCTGATGGGTACTGATGTTGAGCGGATATATACGGGGGTAAGACTGATGCATGAGGTCTGGGCTAGCATCATACAGATTGCCATTGCGTCGTGGCTGCTGTATCGACAGCTAGGGCTTGCATTTCTCGCACCGCTCGTTGTCGTTCTTTTGGGTTTCATCAACTCATACTTCCTCTCCAAAAATGCCGTGAAGTACCAGACTGCGTGGATGACTCATGTCCAAAGTCGAGTTGGTGTGACATCCTCGTTTCTTTCCACACTGAAGGACCTACGCTTCTCGGGCATGGCAGGTCCTGCTGCCGCCCTCGTGCAGAGCGAACGCGAGGAAGAGATCCGCGTAGGCGAGAAATCGCGGACATTGACTGCAACGAGCGCGAGTCTCAGTCTGCTGCCACAGGCGATAGCACCGGCGTTAGCATTTGCTTTTGGGCCACGGGTATTGGATCAGACGCGTGCCTTTACAGCCCTATCCCTTTTAGCACTGCAGACAACGCCGTTGATGATGGTATTGCAAAGTATACCAATCATCGCCGCGGCCTTTGCATGTCTAAGAAGGATTAAACTTTTCCTCCTTCGAGATCCGAGAACAGACCCGCGATTTTTCGAACCAGCAGGCGAGCCCAGTGAAAAGGCGACCGAAAATTTCGTGTCCATCGAAGACGGATCTTTTTCGTGGACAGCCGATTGCCCCGTCCTCCAACATATGAATGTGAGCCTTCCTAGATCGTCTATTACATTCGTGGTCGGTCCAGTTGGCGTAGGCAAGTCGACTCTTTGCAGGGCTCTTCTTGGTGAGGTGCCTTATACACAAGGCCGAATAACCTTGAAATCGGACAAGATCGGCTATTGCGATCAGACCCCATTCTTGTTCAACGCTTCCATAAAAGATAACATCACTGGTTTCTCGTCTTTTAACGCACCTCGCTATACCGAAGTCCTCCGCGCCACAATGCTGATCAAGGACATAAACAGTCTTCCCGCCGGAGAAAATACCATTGTTGGCTCCAAGGGTATATCACTAAGTGGTGGCCAACGACAGCGCATATCTTTGGCTCGCGCGCTCTATATAGATGCCGATATTCTAATCATCGACGACGTCTTTAGTGGGCTCGATGGCTTCACTCAAGAACAAGTATGCAACTCCGTCTTCGGGCCCAACGGGCTTCTCCGGAAACGTGGCACAACGGCCATTCTCTGCACGCATGCTACGCGTTTCTTGTCAGCAGCCAGTCACGGTATCGTCCTCTCCCCGGACGGCAATGTATTGGAACAAGGTAGTATCGCCGATATACAAAAGGGCAAGTGGCACAACACGCACGGCTCTACTCCAGTCACCGCAGATGCTCTTCCTGAGGTGGATGATTTCAGCCTCGAAAGCGAGACAACCGAAGAGCCGTCGCACATCCGTAACAGCCAGGTTGAAATACCGTCTGTAAAGGTAACGCAGACGCCAGCGGAACCCCGACCAGGGGTTGACCTCGATGTTTACCGTTACTGGCTCTCGACGATTGGTATATTACTGCCATTAATCTACTTGATCCTAGTCGTCGGTCTTGGGTTCTTCTCCAATTTTCCTACGATCTGGCTCAAGCTCTGGACAGCAGACTCCACCGAACCGAATTCACAGCACTCTTTCAGCTACTGGATCGGCATCTACGTATTTCTCGCGACGGGCGTCGTTCTCTGCGTGTTTCCAGCTGGCCTCATCCTGCTACGTAATGTCGTCCGCCTCTCGGGCTCCGAGTTTCACCAGTCTACCGTCAACACCATCACGCGGAGCAGCTTACATTTCCTCGGTACTACCGACGTGGGTAAGGTTCTTAACCTGTTTAGTCAGGACATGAACATCATGGACACTCAACTTCCGCGCATGATGAACAATATGTGCTTCTCTCTCAGCATCGCGGTCGGCCAAGCTGTTGTGATTGCGTTGTCTTCGGCGTGGCTAGCTCTGAGCTATCCGGCCTTTTTAGCCCTGCTCTGGGCAGTACAGCGCATCTACTTGCCAACCTCTAAACGGCTTCGTCTCCTTGACCTGGAGGCAAAAACGCCATTGTAGTATGTTTGACCACATCTAAATGAAGAGTTCATGGCTGTGCGAAATAGGGGATAGGATAGCTGACCATGACACTTTCGACAGTACAAATTTTCTGGATACGCTAGGAGGACTGCCTACCATACGCGCTTCGGGCTGGCTGGGCCACTATCAAGCTCAAAGCGATGCGCTCCTGGATGACTCTCAACGCCCCTCCTACCTGCTAGCCATAGCGCAACAGTGGCTCATGCTTACGATGAACGTGATCGTAGCCCTGGTGGCAGTGATCCTCGTTGCGCTAGCGACGCAACTGGGTTCCAACGCTGGTAGTGTCGGCGCCGGTCTCGTAACGCTGATTACTCTTGGCACCACGCTCAGTTCGATTGTTGTCGCCTACACGGGACTTGAGACCTCCCTCGGTGCTATCAGCCGTCTGAAGAACTTCAGAGAGACAACAGAACTTGAAGATGGTGGAAAATTAGGTGAAGTCCCCCCTGAATCATGGCCTTCTCGGGGACATTTGCAATTTCAAGGCGTCAAGGCAAGCTATGATGGCACGCACCAAGTTCTGAAAGGAATAAATTTTGAGGTTCGAGCCGGCGAGAAGATCGCGGTCTGTGGGAGAACGGGAAGGTCAGTAACTTCCTCAAAGCCATTTGCCCTGCTGAGCCGGATTCGCTAAAGTACTAATATTTTGAAAGTGGAAAATCATCCATTCTCGCCCTTCTCATGCGACTCATCGAACCCATCGCCTCTGATGTGTCAGGAGAGTCTCGGATTCTTATCGATGGTGTACCTCTCAACACGGTTAATCACGCCACGCTGCGGGAGCGCATCATATCCGCCTCGCAAGAACCCGTTTTCCTCCCTAACAGCACTTCATTCAGGACTAATCTCGATCCCTGGGGCAGAGCATCCGAAAACGAATGTAGCACTGTCCTTCGCGATCTCGATTTGGCTGACATCGTCGCCGCCAAGGGCGGTCTCGACGTGTCCATCAATGGGGCCGAACTGAGCGCAGGTCAAAAGCAGCTTTTCACACTCGCGCGGGTGGTTCTACGGCGCCGTGTGAAACTGCGAGAAACGGGCGCTGACGGTGGTCTACTTCTCCTCGATGAAACGACTTCGAGCGCGGATGCTCAGACAACGCAGCGGGTGCAGTCACTGCTCGAGACTGAGTTCGCCTCGTACACGGCCATAATGGTGACTCACCATCGCGAGATAGCTGTTGGCTGCGACCGCGTCATTGTGCTAGATTCCGGTCGAGTTGTTGAGGAGGGCAAACCGGCTGAATTACAGAGTAAAGCGGATAGCTGGTTTCGGAAGCTCTTTAGCCCCTGAGCGGCATTAGACTGTGGGTTTGCGGCGTCTGCCATTAATTCGTTAAGAGACTTATCACAAGCAGTTTGAGGCCCTTTAATGATCACCTGGCGATTATGAAATAGGAGAGCCGGCCTATTCTGTGCGTCTCTTTATATACGAAACCCAGATATTAATGTGAAAGTATGGTGACAGTGCTTCCCAGCAGTAGCGACGGTCATAATAATACAACTCAAAGACGCCCATCCTGTCGCTGCCTATATGAAATCAAACTACCCTAAATTCTGAACTCTCATTTGTCCAACGAACCGGAACAACAACGAGACTTAGATTTCAAAATCCTATATGGCCTATTAATCTCCATGCGACCATCCGGTTACAACCACAAGCAGTTCCGTAATGCTGTCGAAGAAATCGTCGTTCGGAAGCATTGGCGCAAGCCTTCCAAACAGTCCATATGCCATAGCGAATAGTGTTTGAAACTCCCGCGCCGCCCTCGGGTTCGAGATAGCTATACTGCCCTTGGCGTACTCGACAACAAGGCTGCAAAGAGCCAGCGTTGGGACGTGGACTAAGGTTCTTTCCCTCCAAAGTCAGTGAGGTCCACTTGCTTTGCATTGTGTCTGCTTTCCTCTCCTTATTCAAAGAAGCTTACCGATCATCCATGGCATGCAACACGGAGTGGCTCATCGTCAAAACCTTCTTGACGGCGTCGAGTAATATCGCCTCCAGTGGGGTTGCGTCCGCACCCGACGACGTCTCCAAGACTGGAGGGTGTGAGAGAGAAGAATACGAATACTTCCTGGAGTTCAAAAGACCTAAAACTGCCAAAACGGCCTCATAGTAGCGATACGCGGTGATAATACCAATGCGACTCTGTGAAAGCCTACCGAGCTGGGCCTCGGCGAGGGCAGAACTATACCAGGTCTTCAGCTCCGCCAGAAGCCTCCTAGCCATCAGCTTGAAGCTATCCGTCGATGCAGTTAGGTCATCGTAGTTAGTAGAGCTTACTCCACTACCAGCCAGGTTCGTGGGGAATGCAGGTACGCCGGCCGTCGAGAGACAGGCGGAGATAATACGGCAGCAAATTTTAGCATAGCTGCACCATACCGGGAGCCAATCGATCTCGCCATCCCGGGCTCTGCTGACATGTCTATCGGAGTCAAAGGGCGGGGGGTCATACTCGATACCAGGTAAAAGCTCGAATTCTTAGCATTCAAACCAACCCTTTTCTTCCGGGACGATGTACTCACCGAAAACGTGCGCCACCTCATGGCGTGCATTTTATCGACGCAGAAAAGTACCCAACACGCTCGCTTTACCCCGTTGATGTCGGGACCAGCAATAGACAAGGCCTCGAGCCCGGACTCGAGGTGTAAGTCTAACGACTGCACCACCGAAACTGTCTGGGCTAGAATAGCGGGACATTGCGCGAGCCCGACTTTAAAGGCATACTGCGACTGCGTGCTGTGAGCACGTGGGGAGATGCGGGCTGGAAAAATGTAGACGGTAGCTGTGGAAAAAGGATGCCGTAATAGAAAGCCGTGGGAAATGAGATGGGAGAGATAAAAGCTAATAAAATCATCAAAGAACGGAAACGTACTATGCAGACAAGTGCCTGGGGAGAAGAGACGTCAGCAAAAAATCCCTACGATTGGTGACGCAAACCCAAAGGTGACTGACCAGGAACTTCTTTGCGGTGTGTGCTTCGGAAAGGATCGCATGATATAGTCGGATCACTTCCTCGTTGAATGCGTATCCCAGCTCTGCGTGCTCGCTGGCGCTTACAGTGGCTCCCCACGCGACCAGGATGGTCAGCAGAAAACTGTCGATCGCGTCTGACTCATCCATTTCAACAGTATCAGCGCTAGATCTGTATTTCTGAACGAGCCTATTGATATCTGATTCATCGAGGAACAGGCCAACACTGTATAATAGTAGCAGCCAATGTATTGTGTTAGCTCTATAACGTCCGCAGGGTCGTGGTGATGGAGATGCTCATGCTTTACTAACCTCAAAGGTTCATTAAAGCAAGCTATGATACCAAGGGTGAGTGAGCGCGGATTCTTCATGTGACCAAAAGCCCGCGGGAGTCTGTACATACAGGCAATCATTTTCTTTAAGAGAGCGTCAGGCATGGTCCTGAGAGTATACCGAGCCACCTGGTCGACGTCGTCACCACCCCATAACGCAGGTAATCCCAGCAAATATTCTCTGGATAAAAGCTTAGAAGCGATCCGTTGTACGGCAGCCTCCTTGGAGAAAGTAGTAATGTGCTCGGCCTTTCGCGAGCCCGGAATCAAGGCCGACACGTATGGATTGGAGTTGTACGAAGATGAACGATCGTAACCCGCTGATGAGAGTTTTCGCGCCCTGCCCGTCGAGAGTACAGATCCATGTCGTCTATGCTGCCTTCTCTGGATCGGAGACTGCCCCAGAGCATGCCGTCTACTCTCTCTTCTCGCACTCTCCGCCCCAGAGTGTAAATGATTAACTGGCGTCGTTGTATCTAATGGGAACGTAAATATAGGAAAACTCGATGCAGCTGGTCAGGTTTGTGGTTAACTACAGGCGGCTCGGCTCGGCTTTCATGTGGAGGGAACAAAAAGAAAGCCACCGATCACCTATGCTAAGGGCGTGTTGGTCGGTCGGTCGGCCAGCCGGCGTGCTGATTTAGCAAAGTTGTGGAGGTCAGAGACACATACCTTCTTCTGTCTGGGATCGTGATAGCCAGTCAATTTCAGAGATATCACGGGCGGCAGACGTAGTTTCTGGCGAGAACGGTCGTGCCAGCGGGCTGTATAAGGCATCTTGTGGTGACGTATCAAATACTAGACTCATAGGATCAAGGTCCTCACTTAGGCCACCAGTTCCAGTTCCACGTTCAGGAGACCAGCCGTACTGCCAAATATCTCCATGCCCCACGGCCGACCTAGAGTCAGGCCCGGAGTCCGGAGTGATTGTAATCGTGGCTTTCTGCTGGCTTGGCCTGTGTATCCGGAGGGGTGCTGACTGATACAAGCAACTGGCCCGTTGTTTCTGTTTATACTCTCATTTTTAGGAATCCTCTGTGCCGGTATAACAACTAAAATAGAAGCGTCAAACGAGCTGCTAACCTCGCAATAGGAGCACGGGTTTCCTCCATCACCTTGGCAGTCTGAATGTCAGCGGTGTAATAGAATTGGTCACGGACTGACTTACAACGAACTTTCTTCTCACGGCACAGGTTGCAAGCCCCCCGACGGCGAGTGATCCGCTGCCGGTCGTCGTCGACTTCGTTTCTGCTCATAGCGCGATACGTATTGCGGACTCAGCACAACCTGGGTAATCCGCAAAGATGGCCGACAGCACTACGATATGCCTCACGGACTCTTCATTGAGACAGGCATTATATATTAGTAGGTGCTTCTTTTCCAACGGCCCGATATCCACGATTCATTGATTCAGGAAATCCTCTGCCGTCGATGAGCAACAAGATCCACACATGCGCATGGCTTGGGACACCCTTGCTGCTTGGCTTTCTTGCTTTCCACGTCTGACCTTGGGGTCAAGAATGACTTGGTCCAGACTACTGCCCCCCGCCCGCAGCTCGCACTTATGTGCTTGGCCAGTCAACCCCTAAAGCCAGCGAAACTGCTTCGGCGTTGAGAGAGTCCAGAGTCCGCAAGACGATGGATTCTGACGGCCTTGATAATTTATTACTCCGACCGATCCGTCCCATAGTTTAGCCAGTATCCTATTCCACACTACGAGGTTATTTTGACACCCAGGAGAATCCAACAGCCACGTCACGTGAGACCCGGGAAACCCTTGACTCCCCGTCGCCATCTCGGGCCCCGGCCCATGCACTGCCAGGTATCTACACTACTGCAATTCCTCCGACAGTTAGTAACAGGCTTATTAGAGGCAACGGTAATTCTGTACTCAGTACTTAACAGTCGGCACATACTATCGTCTTATCAACCTCACCGACTCGCTTATTGTTAGTCTGCTGACGCCGTACCATAAGAAACAGTCTTTGACTACCGAGGTACTGACGAGTTATAGATAGTATACCACTCCCAAGTACTCTGCCCTCGTTGAAGACGAATACTACTTGAGCATGCCTTGAGTTGTCAAAACCCGACTACAAGGTACACAATATACTACGTAGTACCCAGGCGCCAGTGAGCCTATCGGGAGACACCCACGAAGCAAGCCGTTGGCGAGAATCGACAAGGTGGTAATCGGGCAAATCACATATGCCGAACATACTACGAAGTAGTAAGCGGTTGTACCGCGACAGTGGGTTATCACATCCCATGTTGGTGATAAGCCTACTCTACATACATAAGACGAGCTACCGGACCTTTTTTTTTCAGAAAGCACTAAGCCTTGGCCGCATACAAGATGGAGATAATGACGCTTTAGTAGTCCCGCAGGGGCCCCGTTATCTTCGTACCCGGGGCAGTAGGAAACTGCGAATTATAGTCTATGATTTGTAGTCGATTCTTCGAGCCCTTTAATAAGTCCACTAAGAAAGATATGGCGCCATTCCTTAGTACCGTTGATTTCGGAAATGCTAGGTCGGCTGGTTAGCCGCCAGCGGTTATAGGGCCGGTACTATTCACGACTTCGTGGAGGAGCTGGTCAATTCAATCAACCGAGGCGGTGTTAGTTACTTGAGACAATGCCGGCAGCGGGCCGGGGCTCCGTCTCATTTCCATACTACTTTGTTGGTAAGTTGTGCTTCAACTAATTGATTGAGTCGACATGGACGACGGCGTCAAGTGTTTCACTTGTGTACACTGGGCGTCTATCATGTCCACCACATCAACTATACCCTCTTCCTATACACCAATCACTCCCATAAGCTGGTTGTTTGGCCAAACACATACGTATCAAGGTCGTCGGGTTAGCTTTATGTACCTAATCAAGTACATCAATGGATTGGCGGATTTGGTCGAGGCCTTCCCTCCGGCTCCGGCCTTGGCTCGGTCCCGACAAATATACCTATATTTTGGGAGAACAATTCCTTTGAGCTCTAGAACGGTTGTTTCACAGCGAGATACCTTCCTTCCGTATAATCCTTGCACGTACACCCGTCACAGCTTACCATTCGGGAAAAGCCCGTAGATACCAGGTACTGTGGCATAAGAAGAATCGACGACAAGTGTATAGCAGGATCTTTGACGCCTTCCAGTAGACTAGTATTGCTACTATGGTGCATTATCTACTTAGTATAGGATTGTCTTTAAAAGACCTGGCTATCTGCCCTTCAAGGCAGATTAGAAATCATCGTCTATCTAGGTGAGGACAATACACTATCTACGGATTGACCCGCCTCCTCTCCACCCGGCCGAGAGTGCTTATACCAACTACATATTTCCGACTTCAAATAATTCCGCTAGCTCTTACCTCCGGCCGAGGTACCCAGTCCTCTGTCAACTGTTTTGTCAGACAATCGTCCTGTTAGGTGATACTAGACTAGCTGCTTATGAGCTCGCGTAGCGCGCTGTCGACAAGACACCAGTCGTGTTGTCAGACGATCGTTAGCTGCTTACAAGTGCGTATAGCGCGCTTCACGGCAGAGCAACAGTTGTTTTGGACAGCTTCGGCATTCCATGCCGTCGACCTTGAGCGGGACACGTGTAACCTGACATGGGACGTGACAACTCCCCTTTCGTACTAATTAACCAGCAAGTGACACAGTACGGATTGGATGCTCTAGTATAACGGTGGTGATGAGAAGTCGAGAATGTTCACCTAGATGGGCGGAACATGTTACGAAGTAACTAACAGGTAATACTGTTGGGTCCATCGCCCTACCTAGTGCCCAAATACACGCCAGCACGGTCACAACTTTCCGACTAGCCGATGAAAAGCGCAGGGGGGTGATCAAGGTGTGTTCGTAACGAAGAAGTATGAATCCGTGATCAGATGTATCATTACTTTCAATACAAAACCACCATTGACAAACCCATTCCATCATATCCATGCCCCAGTTCCAACACGATATTTTTAAACCTCACATCTCATACCCCCCATAAGAAGGGCATCAACCCTGGCCCCTTTCTTCAGGGGCTCATCACCAGGCGGCAAGCAGAGAAGACAATTGGCGCCACGGAGACTCCCAACGCGAGAGCTCCGCTGCCCACCCGTACTACTAGCCACAAGCCGGCCCTGGGAATCAACAACGACGACGGCACGATGGTACTCAGGCCGCCTCTTATCAAGGACAAACTCATGAGCTAAGAATACAGGGACCATGGTGAGCCCGGCGGGCGAGATGCCTGACATCTGGTGCAGGGACGGCAGCACAAAGAGATGGAACGTGACGAGCGCTGAGGCCGGGTTCCCGGGGAGGGAGAAGATGGGCTTGGCGATGCGCTCGCCGGCGTCGTTCTTCACCGGCACGGTGGCGAATGTAGTCGGCTTGCCGGGCTTCATGGCCACGCGACCGAAGTGGATGGTCCCGCCGAGGGCACGCTCGATCGTCGGTTTCAGCAGGTCGAGCTCGCCCATGGAGACGCCGCCAGAGGTGATGACGACGTCGACGCGGCGGAAGGCGTCGCGCAGGGCGTCCTCGAGCGTGCCGGGCTTGTCGGCCGCAATGCCGAGATCGACGACTTCGAACCCTTGCTCCTTGGCGGCGCTCATCAGGGTGATACGGTTCGTGTCGCGAACCTCGCCAAGACGCAGGGCACCGGGCCGGTCATGCTGCACGATTTCGTCGCCTGTCGATAACACGCCGACGACTGGCTGACGATACGTTTTTACCTCCGCGACACCCACTGCAGCTAGGAGACCGATCTCCCCTCCGACCGCGGAGACCATCTCCCCCTGACTTAATATTTCAGCCCCAGATTTAATATCACTACCGATCTCCCTGATATTCTCTCCTTCCCGGACACCATCGATATTAATCTGAACGTCCTTTTCCTCTTTGCCGTCATCGGACATGGTCTTGAGCACCGTGTCCTCAACCATAATAACAGCAGTAGCGCCAGGGGGTAATGGCGCCCCGGTCGTGATCCGCGCAATCTCACCTTCCTTCAGCTCCTTTACCTCGCCGGGGGCCGCATGGGAGACGGACACAACGGGGAAAACGCCGTTCATGTTACCGTCCTTGGGCACTACGACGGCATACCCATCTACGATACTAGCCCTGTATCCGGGCACCTGTTCCCGTGCGGAGACGCTCTCGGCCAGCACGCGGCCGGCGAGAGTTGTGTCGACTTTCGATGTGGTGATTTCCGGTGCTGGCGTATTTTCCCGAATCTTCGCTAGAGCATCGTCTACTGAGAGCATCGGGTAAGGCGACTCTCGATTCCTTCGCCCGGGCCCGAGACTCGGGTCATTAGATAGAGGGTTGGCGCTAGGATCCGTATGTCTGACTAAATTTCCATGACCGTGACCGTGACCGTGACTATGACCATGCCCGTGGCCATGAGAGTGGCCATGATGCTGATGCGAGTGTGCATGCCCCGACTGGGAAGCAACACCAGCGTCAACCTCAAGCTTCTTCACACCGCCGGCATGCAACGTCCTGGAGTCCAGACCAGCCGCCTGATGGCAGGCATGAGGGAGCATCTTAATGATGGCCTCCAGATTCTCCTTCGCGCCCTTCGGTGACCCTGGCAAGGTCACGATGACGGACTTATGTCGCACGCCCGCAACGGGCCGAGACATCATAGCAACTACGGCCGTCAGAGAACGCCCTACAGACTCAGCAAATTCGCAACAGCGCGGTCCACTCACAAGGGGTGACGAGAAGAGAGGCAGACAACATTCCATGTACCAGACCAGGGGCTTGCCTATGCAGCAGCGCCGAGACAGCCTAGGGATAAAAAGTTACTACAACGGGCGCGCGGTCGCGAACGAGGGGAAAGTCGCACGTACCTCAGGCGTGTTGTCAGCGGTAGAAAACCCGGTGCCGCCGGTAGTCACGATGAGATTGGCGCAATCGGGGCCGTCGGCCCAGAGCATGATTTGCCGCTGGATCTGGACGACCACGTCGGAGACGATCTTCGTGTCGAAGAGCTCCCACTTGCCGGCGCCCTCATCCTCGAAGACCTTGCTCAGTGCAGCCTGCGATGAATCGGTCGATGGATCCCGGGCCGCCGTGGTGGAAACAACGAGCAAAGCCACTCTCAAGGGTCCGGCCATTGTTTCTGCGGAGTGGGTAGCAGCGCGGGGAATCCGGAGCTCACCTGGAATGACGCGCGGATGTGTAAATGAGCTCGTAAGATTCAAGATCCAACAGCGGTTTGTATATCATAAACCCTAGTAAATCCTGGCTTGAGCTCAGATAAATTGTTGTCTCATAGCTTCACTCATATCACTCCATTTCATACGGACGATGGAGGCAACGAACTCGGAGACGAGCGACGGTATTTTAGGCTCAGACCACCCATACAGTGCTCTATCCACGGTATGGAGATAGTTACAACTTACCGGCCCAGGCGCTAATTGAACAGCACCGCGGAGAAGATAAAAACCGCATTCTTCTTATCGTAAGCGACAAACAGTTTGTAAAGCAAAAGACGCAGAAAGGACGTGATGAGAGCCAGGTGGTTATCCCCAATTTCCATGTCACAAATCATTGTTCCGAAAGCCGGGAGGTGGCCCAGCAAACCCGGAATCGGGGTACTGTGTAGAGCTCCGGGCCTCCGCCGGAGAAATCGGCGCAAGACAAACCGACCAAAGCTACGGACGTGCGAAGGAAAGATCAACAACCTGTTTTTCTTCCAGCCACTCGCCTATGAATTCTCGCCACGTGAAGTGAAGTCATTAAATGCAAAAAGAAGCCTTTAAACCTTTCAACTCCGAGAATCACGCCTGTTATTATCATCGTTTGTATGGGGTACATGCATAGCTGCGAGCTGATAAGATAGGTATTAACCAGATAGTTGAGCTACCGTGTGGACTTCAGTAAGCCCGCTCGCAATCATCAATTTCCACCGCGACAAAGCCGTACCATCTGTAATGAACGAACAGGAAACGACACAATAACCTTCGAAAGCTTCGATTCCAAGTACAGCAGCAAGATCACTGCCATCATGGTCAGATTGAAGGAGCGCTATCTACTCGTCAACATCCTCTATCCCACCGAGTTGGGCAATCGACCGAATATACCCGATGTCGTCGTGCTCAACCAGCCCACCAGCGACGAGCTAACACCCGTCGCCCTCCTCCGCGCAATACGCGCCGAGGTCGCCGCCCTATTCGGTGACTATGGGTACGGTGCACTCGAAGGTGGCGGTCTTTCAGGTATGTCCCGCATGTTCACGCGACTCGAGTGGTCCAAAGTTTGTTAACGGGGATATGTGGCACACAGTTAAGTATCTCTCGCAGGCCACGTCGACCTTCATACTGCGAATTGCGCGCGGCGCCTACCGCTTCGTCTGGACAGCCTTGAGCTTCATGAATGCAGTCCCCGTCAAGCACGGCAAACCTTGCGTCTTCCGGGTAGTTCACGTTAGCGGCACCATTCGAAAGGCCGAGGAAGAAGCCATCCGCCGCGCACGAAAACTCATCTTCGAGGCACAAGCAGAGCAGCCCGCCAAGGAGTCCGACACCCTAGACAATATGTTCAGCATCACGGATCCACCCAGGCGAGGGCCGTCAAAGCGTGATGTATCCGAGGGAGAGGAGCACGGTGGCAGCGATGTGGAAATGGCGGAAATAAGTGATGGCTGAGATGTCACATAGGTATCATGGCTTTTTTCGAACTACCTTCACACCACTATCGCCCATCGGAGGAGGCATGCCATCAAACTCGTCATCGTCGTCGGGAATGAGGTCCGGCGTGGCAGTGCGCGTATCAGCACCAGTAGCATTTTCCGTCGTCCTCTGTTGCTCCTCCCATTCTTTCTGCTCCGCAGCATCATACTCGTCCTTCCTATCGACCCAGCGCTCCTGGATGTCCTGCACCTCCATCACCGACGACTCGTTGCGCATCGCCACCTGCCAGACCGTGTCGTTGGCACCCTCGGCGCCACCAAAAACGTACCCGCTGGCCCGATCGATCACCCGCAGGAGCTGCATCATACTCTTCTTGTTCTCGACAGCAAGCGCCTCGAACCGTACGAGGCCAAAGCTCTCTACGAGGTTCGCGACGGCTTGGTTCAACCTACTGAACTTTTCGCTGCGCATCGCGGGTGACTCTAGTTCGAGCTGGGGCAGGATATACGACAAGTCTTCGACTTCGGTGTAGTACTCCAGGTTGAACGGGAGAGGATCATACGAGGCGATCTTATCGATCTTGGTCAGGACGTTGATGTGCGGGAGGTCCATCTGCAGCATGGCACGGAGCGTAAGGAGGAGGTTTGACAGGTATAACGAGGGCTGAGTGAGGCAAAAGCTATCTGATAAATGGACGACCACAAGCTGTCTCGAGCGTCAGCCAGTAACATGGATGACCCGGTAGTGTGTTGTGTGTATCTTACTCGGTAGCCCAACTTCTGCAACTTGAAGAATATATTGCGGAGCGAGTTATGGTGTGTGTAGAGCTCGACCTGGCCCGGACAATCGAAGAGCACGTAAGAATCTCCCAGTTCCTTGAGACCTTCTTCTAGCCATTCCATGTTGTGTTCCAGTTCTTCAAACGCGTAAAGTATGCCACCGTTCGGGCCGAGCTGGTCGTCAGCCATGATTTCCTCCAACGTGACAAGACTTCGAATGTCCAGAGCACAGGGGTAGTTCGTCTTGTCGTTCGCGGGATCGAGGTTGACAACGGAGCACTCCCGTCCTATGGCGCTCATAAACTGGTGCACTGCGTACACGGCGTCAATTAAGCGACGGGCACATCAGAGGCTCGCGCGAGCAAGATGCAAAAGGCTTGTGACAGACGAACTTACTTCCATCACAATACGTGCTCTTGCCAGCACCGGGGCTACCGAGCACCAGCTGCGCGAAAGGCATCGCGATTGCGCCGAATAGTGTATACCCAACTGTCTGTGCGTTGAAGACAAAGGGAAGAGAATCACTATGTGCGAGAGATGGCCACGGAAATTACTGGCAGAGTCGTCAGCGTAATGTATCATAGCAATCTGGAGTGCCCCTCCATCTACCCCTCCACGGAACTCCCACCACAGGCTCGGGCATTACATAACGGTACCGGGTACGAAGTACCTCGTTACCTACCTATCCCTGTAGTTGCACATTTAGCGCGCCTACTTACGCGCCTTAGGCACCTAACAAAACACAGTGTAAAGACTGTGTACCCGCCAAGATCTCCGAGGACTTCAAGATTCCATGTTTATAATTATCTTATCGATTGCAGGCCCAATCCATGCTCAGTTGCGACTGAAGCTATCAACAACAACATCCGAAACAACATCCGACTCGCCAGTACAGATCGATCTCGGAGCCAATTCCACTCAAAGCCAACCGGACAGATAAGGAAAGAAAACATTAAGAAGGAAACATATACGATGCCGCCAGGTCAGCGATGCAAACCCTCTGTTCTGGTCCATCCCGGGACCCTTCCAACCTCAACTAACCAGCCACCAGCCCAATTCGAGCTCGCGCAATCACCCAACGACGCAATATCATCCCTAGTCTTCGCGCCCGAGTCCCCCTCCCGCCTCCTAGTCTCCTCCTGGGACAAGAATGTATACCTCTACGACACACAGACCCCCGGCGTCGCCGAAGACCAGCGCGGCTCCCTAGTCCGGACCTTCGAGCACCGCGCCCCCGTGCTGGACGTGTGTTTCGGCGCCGACGACGACGAGGCCTTCACCGCCGGCATGGACTGGCGCGTGCTGAAGATCAACCTGTCCACAGGCGAGGAGACCGTCCTTAGCAAGCACGCCGCCCCGGTCCGGAGCGTCGTCTACAGCCGCCAACACTGTAAGTGCATACCAGAACCCCTTCCTCGCGTCCCTACAACCCCCCCCCCCGCGACGGACAACAAGGAAATCAAGATAAAGAAATTCGAAAAGAATACCCCCAAGCTAACAACCAGCAAACAGCCCTAGTAATCTCCGCCTCCTGGGACAGCACCCTCCACATCCACGACCCGACCAACCCCTCCCAAGAGCCCCTATCCATCCCCCTCCCAGCAAAACCGCACGCCCTAGCCGCCAGCCCCTCAAAGCTCATAGTAGCAATGACCTCCCGCCTAGTCCACATCTACGACCTAACCGCGCTCTCAACATCCGCGTCCCAGACTCCGCAAACGATCCCCACCCCCTGGCAACAGCGCGAGTCCTCGCTGAAGTTCCTAACGCGCTCCGTGGCCGCCATGCCCTCCGACGCAGGCTACGCCACAAGCAGCATAGAAGGCCGCGTGGCCGTAGAGTTCTTCGACGCGTCCGCGGAGTCGCAGGCCCGGAAATACGCCTTCAAATGCCACCGGCAGACCCAGCCCGCCGCGCCGGAGGGCGGGCCCACCGACGTCGTCTACCCGGTCAACGCCCTGGCCTTCCACCCGACATACGGCACCTTCGCCAGCGGCGGCGGCGACGCCACCGTCGCCCTCTGGGACGCCGACGCCAAGCGCCGCATGAAGGTCTACCAGAAGTTTCCCGACAGCGTCTCCGCCCTCGCCTTCTCCGCCGACGGCCGCTACCTCGCCGTTGGCGTCTGCCCCGGCTTCGAGACCGGCATGGAGGACTACAACGGCGAGGGCCGCACCAAGATCGTCTTGAGGGAGCTCGGCGAGAACGAGGCGCTGCCCAAGGGCAAGGCGAAATAGCGCGGCAGGGGGGCTAGATCGAGGACGAGACGGGACCCAAAGTGCAACAAGATTTGTTCATTTAACTACCTACCTATCTGTCTGTCCAAGTCAGTCAGGCCGTGGCGCGCGCAAATGGTGACACGCAATGACGACGACACTTGGAGGCGATAAAATCGAGGCCGCGAACCATAGAAGATATATCAGTTTACATACCCGGAACTACATCCCAGCCAAAGCAAACAGCTAAGGGTGAAAATAAAATAATGTAAAATCATACCCATCATTCAATTTACCATTTAAGCAATCCTAATCTCGTATTTCTGCGAACTCTTTCCTCCACCCCCAAAACCACGCTTGCTAGCAAATATTCACGCCTTAAACAGGTACAAATGTGCCGTCTTCCCCCCTGATATGAATCTTACCTGACTCTCTTATCAGATATTCTGAAGCACCACGAAAGCTAGAGCGTGATGTTTCGATTGCAAGGCTTTTTCATTCTCCCAAGAAATCATCGCGTCCAATAACGAGAAATCCATCTTCTATCTCTCTCTTGGGGAAGGAAACTCGTCGCTGTGGCTAGGCTTTTTCTGCGTACCATGGCCTTCGGGTGTCGTCTAGGCCTGTGCCGTCGAGGGTGAGTGCCGCCGTGCCACGATTACCGAGTAAGCGGTGTTATGAATCCATTGCCCCAGGCTCACCAGGGAGCCTCATTATCC
Organism: Xylaria intraflava; assembly: GCA_022385655.1. Taxonomy (NCBI): domain Eukaryota; kingdom Fungi; phylum Ascomycota; class Sordariomycetes; order Xylariales; family Xylariaceae; genus Xylaria; species Xylaria intraflava. The sequence continues at coordinate 93,648 of MU279845.1, read as the reverse complement.
GATTTTCCACTCGGTGTTGCGTTCGCCATTTCCGTATCTGGGTCTTCAGAACCGTCTTCACCCGAGCATGCGGAAGCACTGTCACTGGCCTCCAGTGTGTACGCCGTCGCAGGTATGGCGCCGAAGTCTTCATCCTCCATGCTCACTTGTCCAATGTCGTTTCCTACTTGCTCGTAAAGCCCATCCACCTCCTCCCTATACCCATTGCTGTTCACCCGGTATTCATGCAGTCGCTGAATTGTTGTGGGCAGTGCGAGTTGGTCTTGAAGGTGATGACTCTGAGATTGTCGCTTGCGTATTCCGAAATTCTCAAACTCGGAAATGTGCCTCACTCGAGGTTTAACATTCCTTATTACCAGCCCCGACGCGGGCCCAGATTTCGGGTTCAGTAGTGAGGCGCATTGAATCGCAGTGTGATCTTTCGTCACGTCCGATTTTGGTTTGTACACAATTGTGCTATCCGTGAAATTCTCTCTCGTTGGCCATAGCTCCTCGATTTGTCCACGACGAACTCCAGCCCACAATCCAGGCGAGGGCCTCGGGTGTAGCTGGCTCGGGGTTTCTCCTGCCGCGCGTCTCTTGACCGTATTTTCAGTTTCCAGAGAGAGCTTTCCCAAAGCCGATAAGGACCTTGATCGTTTGCGCTTGTGTCTATTCTTGCCTGTCGAGCCGAGCAGGAATTCGGGGCTCACCTCATCATCTGAAAATCCATCACCAATGCGCCAAGTAGATTCTGGCTGGCTTCTATACTTTGGGAAACGGTATCCCCCTGGCTCTCGATGACTCTGCAGCCGAAATACCCCTTTTGTGATATATGAAGTGGTATCGTCAACGGGGCCATTGGTATCACATAGTGATGCGGAATCTGCCTGTCTCGAAGACACCGCTGTAGTCTGAATGGACTGCCGCCGTCTTGAAATATTACTTTGCTGGTCAGGCTCACGGGTTCTCTCCCGTCTATGGTTCCCGGCTGTGGGAACGGAAACTCGTTCCCTGGTCCGCCCTCTCGACGGACTTCTCTGCTGGGATGTCGTCCTAGATTGACTACGAGATCTAGATTCACTACTAGATAAGAATCGATGGTATGGCCAGCCTAGCTCGACGGAACCGGGGCGCAATGGAGGCGAGGTGGCTCTGGTCCCCAAGTCGCTAAATAATGATCAGCAGACTACGAGTGTTATGTGGCTTTCTATATCATACTTTGAAGAATCGGTTTCAGCTTTTGGCCCAGCAGTCGCTGCGGCGGATCTTCTGCGTCGAGAGTTGGCCATCACGGGTGAGGCTGTTCTACCCCTTGCGTATTCATCACTGCCTTCGTCCCCATCTGGCGAAGGGAGCTGACGGGAATCCCGTGTCCTGTTCAGATAACCCATTGATTTTGTGCGTCGGAGAATTGCTCGGATACTCGAAGCTGCGATGGCAAGAGGAGCGGACGAGCCAGTGTAGATGGTGTCCATGGAAGGAAGAGTAGGCACATCAGCGAGAGACATTAGCTCGGCCATCACTTTTGGGGGGATATTTTAAGCGCGGAAGAAGAGAAGTTAAAGTTTGGAGACCAGCGAGCAACCAGAGGACGCGTGTCTGTGTCGCGAGGCGTGAGCCTAAATTGAGTCACAGAACATCCGCAGACAGAGGATCTTCGGTGCGTGGGAAGCGAAGAAGCAGGTTCTGGTCGGGGCGAGGACAAGTCACGAGACGGGGTGCCCAAGAGATATGAAGAGAGGCCTTGGGGTAGAAGTAAGAGCTACCGACATCGGTTCTCGGTCTCTCAGGGGAGGTGCTACAAAAGGGGAGTTCCTGCTCCATCTTCTCCTTTGTGGACAGACGGTAGGAAGCGACATTGCTGAAAGACAAGCTGCGGAAAGTGCCATCGGCAAACCCCCATACTTGTTTTTTCTTGTCTGTAATGAAGCCTTCAAGTTCGCTATAACGAGGCATACGCGTTTCTTTGCCATGGCCGTCACGACCGTTACGTTGTGTTAGTTGGTCCTTGCAGTCTCACATTCGACGACCTTCAAACTCTTTCTTCTCTGCAACCGGCCGATAAGAAAGAGTTCAATAAACGCCTGCACCGCCTACGGTTCGGGCTTTATACTCTGATGAAAAAAGCATGAAAAAGGGAGATAGACAGCTCAAGGCTTAGATTTGCTTGATGGGAATCAAGAAAGGTAAGGTATCTACCTTTTCAATCACGATGTACCAATGAGCGCACCTAGACATCTTCCGCCGCCAAGCTACCTACCGTATATTACACATCGGTCAGCCAACATCGATTATTGCGAACAAATCATGAAATAACCGTCTGGTCTTGAGCCATCAAGTCTATCACGCACTTTCTCCCTTCACCAGCCAGCGTCAAACACTTCAATGCAAGTTTCTTGCGTTTCACGCAGCGAAGACCTGAGCCAGGGTCGGAGCAAGACCATGTATACGTGACCCGTTGGGAAAGCGTACATGGCTTGAGCCTCTCATGCACTTCAGAGACAGCCCCGGCGCCAACGCCGAACTGCTCATAAGTGCAGCCAGCCAAGGAGGTCATCTGCCCCGGCTTCGATTCAGCTAGTCAGCCCTACGAAGCAGCATCGCAGCCCGGCGGACGAACGATCGCGTGCTAGGGTTTGTAAAGAGTCGGGATAGCCTTTCTCCGGCCGATCCAGACTGAACAGGCCGAACAGACGTCGCTTTCCGAAGGGTTTCTTCTCCTTACCGGATGTATACTTATGCATACAGTGGCGCCTCGCTTTCGAGTCTTACCACCTATGTGGCTCTCAGCCCCTGTTGGCTGGATGAAGAGATTAGTTGCCAACGAGACTAAAATCTTAGAAGAGCACTCGCCCTTGATTGTGGTGTCAAGGACCGGTTCCCAACGTCAAGTGAGTGTCGACACTGTCGAGCAAGTTTTGTGCCGGATTACGTTGTGCTGTTACACGATATCATTAAAAAAAGAATCGAAGACGTGGCGGAGATACTATAACGGTGTAACTCGCGCCCACAAGCCCCCCATATTCTGCCCCAGATCGGCAGCATGATCTAGATGGGTGGTTAATCTGGGCGTGTGTTGATGATCTGATCTGTACCTGACGATCATTTTCCCATTCAGACGATCAGCACCCCCGCTTCCGTGATTGGCTCGTATGATCGTTATCGTGACTCTGCGCTGCGCTGTAAAGTGCTGCGTACACCTCGTCCGGTAACGATTTGAGGGCTGATCGGTTGGAGCAGACGGCCGAATTGGGACGACTGCCATGATCTCATTGGTGAGCGACGGGATCGGCGTAACGGAGGTGAGTACATCTCGGGCTAGCCCACGCCCAGTAGCGCCAGGTGGTGATGCCTACTTACTACGACGGTTGTGTCATGTATGCCGATGCCCATATCGCGTCGCCTCATATCCGGGATGTTAAGTTCGAAACTGTCGCCGTCGCAGCAGTTTCACCCAAGCCCTCGGTAGATTGGAACTTATCGACCGGGATGAGTGACTCCCGGAGCCCCGAGAAACTGGCCGTTGATGTGACGACCGAACTCGACGCAACTTGTGGGAGCCAAACGGTTATGTTTGGCTATGTTTGGACCTTGGACGGCAACAAACGCAAGTCATCAGTTGCATGTAGATGCATGCATTCTATGCCGTGCGACAGATCACGCGATCGGTCTTCAATAAGTCGTGAGGCGGTGAGAGAGAGATCGGGGAGTTCCAATTGCCATAGGTCATTGATCTTGTCCAACGAAGTCGACATCTTGACTATGTACATTTATAGGACTCTATCTATCCTGTACCATCCCAGATGCTTCCCTGAAAACGAAAAGGGATGGCCCTCGCTCACCGCCTATGCCCACATAACTGCAGTTCACTAGCCAATGCTAGATTTACATTCCTACACCACCATATTGCTGCCTGCCTTAGCGAGGCCTTTGATCTTCCACCCAAGCGACGAGACAAGGGACAGCTAACACACGGCTTAACGGACGTAGTATACCTAACCGCCGCCGGGTATTGATTGGCGCTGATGTGCAGCGGTGTTGGCCTCCAACGTGGAATGACGCCGGGGGTTCTTCTGTACAAACTCCGCAACGCACGCAGGCATTTGCATGGCAAAATAAGTACACGGCGAGGAGAGAATAGCACGGGGGCGAATTGCGTCCCATGCCTGCAACCAGACGGACAAAGCCATTCACTTTGAATTACGGTGATGTCACGATGGTAACTCTGTAGTTGAGTTATTCCCAAAGTGAAAGAAAAAAAGATCCGACCGTCTCTCAGAGAATCAATAGTTACCCACATTAATCACGTACGTACCGCTACGACAGTACTTCTCTAGTGCACACTGTAGCTCGTATTGTTCACAAACCCATGTCCTCCATCCCGTATCCCTTTTTCCCAAGCCCATCATTGTGCAGCGGGGGAAATAAAGAAAAGTCTTTTGTCAAAGGTCTCGTTTGCCTCATTGGTCGGCCTTCCAGGTTGCCTGGCCGCTCTACCCGATTACAAGGGGGCGGCGGCGGTCCCTATTGACCCGTCTGGGAGGTGCCGTGGCCGAGCAGTTCGGGGGACGGGACGGAACTCAAAGTCGACTCTTTTCAACGTGATCGAGAAGTCTCCGTAAACTCTAATCATCATGCGAGAGCGCGGGAATAGGTCCCAGCCGATACCTAGTATCTCGGGAACGGTGCGTCAAGCCGATGTCTATAATAACTATTAATCCCAGGGAGCTGGGAATCACAAGTGCAGATGTTCTACGTGATACCTACATTACAATACGGTATCTCGGATATAGGCCGAGAGGAAGAGATGGTGTTCTTTTGGCCATACTGCGTACAATTCTGAGGGGGAATAGATCTAGGGATACTTCATAGAATCGTATTCTCGTTCGGGCTAGATACAGACCGTAGATGGTAACCTCCATACCCCCAAGCGCGTGTCAGTCTATTGCTCGGCCACCCAGGGGTGTCATCCTCCCATAACCCCCCTGTCGATGCGTTGGAGAATACCAGATGGCCGAGCAATACGGTAGGCCGGACAATAGCGTCAAGACGAAAACCAATACCTAAATGAGGTCACTGGTATGGATACGCTAGCTGGGCAAGGCGAGGTGCTATCTAGTATGGGCCATAGGGCCGTCTTGCCTTGCCCCTTTTCGCCCGCACGCTAGATACCGCTAGAGCAACCTTTTTTTCTGCCCTGGGTCTTGACTCGTGTGGAATACGATTCCCCGTTCCACGCCGAATCCTACCTGCTATCCACCAAGTGAGATAACTAAGCAACTCGTCCTCAAAGGAAGCACGTCAGTAGTAACTGGTCGAGGAACAGCACCGTATGTGTGGGCATTATCTACCGCTTTGGCCATGGGGGGGATCGACGAGTAAGTGTAGGCATGCCTGCAGCCCCGTTCGGTTATTATTAGTCCAGGTGGTGCGGATAATACGGTAATACCACCCTCTGGGAGCCCATCGGGACTAGGCCAGTCCCATCCGCCATCCCAAGCCAGTCTAGCGCGTCATGGAGCTGGTCCCATACGAAGCCGAAGTACCAGCCGGCACCCAGGTACATCTGCCCACGCGGATCTGTCGGGCTCCCCCGAGGTACCGCGGCACCACCATGTGCCAAGTCATTCCAGCGGCCGGGGCCCGCCAAGCCCTGGCCTGACCGTTCGTGGCTTGCAGCTCCCAAGACGGCTGTGCATGCTATAGTCGACCTCCTTATGTAACTGTCTATCTAGGGGCCCAAGTGAACAAGTACATATAACTCGTACCTCGTACTGCCGTTCGTCAGGCCGACCTAAATAGTCCTTCTCGATTGCTCGCCTTGTTTCGTTTTTGTTTTCTTCCTGAGAATTCATTGTTCTCTCCTCCTTCGTCTCACCTTCCGATTCCATGGGTTACCAACAGCTTTGAGAACACTCTGAATACGATACTTGGCTTGCTGTATAAGACGTGCTGAATCGTGCCGCTCATCACTTACACCGCACCCCCGTTTCTCACTCTCCGCCAACTGCCGCTGATTCTCCTTGATCGCGTGACGCTGTTTAACGCTGCCGTGAATCCATCCATCAACCAAATCAACCGATCAATTTACTTCGCTATCACATATCGAGATTACCTCCGGAATATGAGCAGGAATTCCCGTCCTAGACTACAGCTCTGTTTTTTCGCACCTTGAGGGAGAAAGGATAATAAAAAAAGAAAACATGGGCCACACCAAGAGCTTCTCGACGGCGCCGATGGACGACGACTTCGAATTCGACGAGAGCTACTTCAGACAATTCTATAAACCGTTATCAAATCTGCCCACGCCGCCGCCCTCAACACGCAATTCATCAGCTAGCCAGAGTCCTCGAGTATCCATCGATGATGCCGAGGGCCCCAATTCACAGTTCTTAGGTCGGTTCATATTTTGGTGCTTGAGCTTGTGGTGTACTGATTGAGTTTTGTTTATTGTTTTTTTGACCTCGTATAAACTGACTTCCGGATAGGCCCGGCGGCCCACCTGGCCAGGATGCTGCCCCCGGGCGCTTCGTTTATCACGCCGTCCATTCCCACAATCCAGAAAATGCTGGCGAGAGCCCAGCTGCCCATGGACGTCATCGCCCTGGCAGTGTGCATCCTGGACTCGCTGGATTCCAAGTTCTCCCGCAGCTGGCGGGTAGCCTTCCCGCTGAACCGTCATGGCCAGCCAGCCCCGAAGCGACACACGCTCCCCTCGGCACCGGGGCAAGCCACACACATCAATGCCGTGTTCCCCGAGATTATCATCCTCGCGTCGTTAATGGTCTCGAACAAGTTCGTGGAGGACCTGCAGGACTCAGCACAAGACTTCGCCTCCGGCTGGGGCATGAACCTCTGGACGTCCGAGCAGATCAGCTTCACGGAGCGGTGCATCATGGAGAGCCTGGGCTACCGCATCATGCCGCTGTGGGACCCCGCACTGATCAAGCAGGCCCGCCACGACATCGAGATGGCGCGACGGGAGATCATCCAGGAGAGCGTTGGCAGCATCGGCGAAGACGGCAAGAAGCACTTCAAATCGATGAGCTCGGGTCACGCCGTCATGAGCCTAGGCCTCCAGCTGACACCCGTGACGACGCCTCACTCGGAACGGGCGACATCCTTCGACCCAATCTAGTCGCTCACCCTTTTTTTTCTTTTTCTTTTTTCTCCCTCTTCCCTTAGATGTCCGACCCCATCGGCGTTAGGAGTGTGCATGCCGTTTGCCGACGGTCTCACACACCGACGGGGGGGCAGGCAAGGTATTCCCCAATCAGGCGAAAAAAAAACAAAAAGCCCAACCGCAGATAAATAAACCCACCTCCCCCAAAAAGGAGAAAGGGGGACCAAAGCACGTCGAAAACCAGCGGCAGTGTTTACTCCATGCCGTGCGGGCGCCGCATTTACGCATTTATTAATTGGACATGAAAAACACCTGCAATTGGAGCGAAACAAGGGAGACTGAAAAAAAAACAAAACAAAAACAAAACAAAACAAACGAAGAACCTGGGGAGGCGGGGGTGGCCGGCGTTACATTCGCCCTTGGAGGGGGTGTTACATGCATTACCATTACAATATCGATTCGATATTTGTCTACTGGCGAAAAGCCCGATGGGCCCCTATTCGAGGGATGGGTCTAATAACGGGTGTTTTTTTTTCCTTCGAACGTTACCTATCCCGGGATCCGCAATCTGGAAACGAGACGGGAAGGGGATGGAGTGGGAAAGGAAAGGAAAGGGAGTTCGACAGTTTTGCGGGATTATAGGTCTGGGTTCGCAAGATTGGGGGGGGGGCGGGAGAAAACAGGAGTTTTATGCGTTTGATTTTGATGTCTGAGTTAAAACCCCCTTCTAGCCGGGGGGTGGGAGAAACGAAATAGGTGCTTTTGAGTTCTATACCCTTTGATAATGGCATCAAGCGATTTCTTTTTTTTTTCTCTTTCAATTCCTTCTGAGCGAGATATCCCCCATATGGTTTCTGTGAATGACAAGACCAGACGGGATGAGATAGACACCGGGATAGATGTGCCAATCCTCGTGCCGAGGCGTCCACGGTTCGAGTGATGTCATCACTGCACCATGCCGATGCCGTCTCTTCTCGCGACCGGCATCGTCTCGACCCTGCCTTGGTACGCAGGGCACGCAGTGCGACCTCGTAGTGTTGTTGCGTGCACGTGCCGGAGTCGAAGCGACATGCTCATGCTCGTGCTCATGCTCATGCAATGCATCGCGGTCGCCGTGGACTCGACAAGCTCCCATTCACAGGAGCCAGGAATTCCAGCTGAAGTCCCAGAAATAAGGGGGTAGGTATTATACCAACACCCGCGGGATGACCACCGAGGGGACGTCCCAAATCCCAGCACCGAACCTCCCTCAGGCGTCGTTTTCACCTCCCTGGATGGTCACGCGAGCAGAGTCCACGGCAAACAAGGTATGTATACCAAATCAAAATCCCTCGTAGCCTGTAAGAGACCGCACTCATGCGGACCACAGCAACAACCAACCAGCCGAAGCAGCGCGTCCCCGATCCCCCGCCCCCGGGCCCCCCTCCTCTTTTTCTTTTGGCACTTTTGCCCGAACCTTTCGATCGACATAGCTGGTTCCTAGTTATACTATCCCCCTCCGCCGGCGGCAAGTCGACAGCTCACAAACCCAAAAATATACCAATGGGACCAACCCACCCTGGTGTAGGTTATAAGTAGCGACCTAGTTAAGGAGTTACATACGACTGCCCGTCTATATCACCGTAGCCGCCGGGACCACATCAAGAAAGCAGACGGCTTCAGGCCCGGCAAGCGTCTGGATACATACCTTACCTAGCCGCGCAGGGCCATCGAGCGTCATGGCGTTACCTAAGAGCGAGCTCCGATCGGCGCGCCTCGAATCCAGCGGTTGGACATCGTAATTACATGGTAACCGTGGGAGCACGGTGGCGGCGATATCAACTGTTGGAGCTACGTAGTGTCGAGTCGGGGCGGAATCGGCCGTGTGCCTTCACTCGAGGTACCGGGGACTGGAGGGCGTCTCACATTCGTGGCAACGCTGCGAATGCCGTATGCCTGCTCCATAATAAAGGGCGTTTTTCACTTTGCCGGTCGAGGGCTTTTTCTACCTCGCGATATAGTGCCAAGGTCTCGGCCTGTCCGGCGGGCATGAGATGCTTGATTGTGTGTGCTACGTGTTTATTGGATATTCTAATGTAGGTGTGAGATGATGGGGTTTGTATGGTTCTGGGGTAGGTATTCAGTGCACATCGTCTCTACCTGTTAATGCCTACGTGCGTGTTAGTGTAGACTCCTTACAGAAGGGTATGGATAATGTTCTTGCAAGCTTGATGAGATGCCAGTTGCAACGACGATGAAAGCCATCATGATGCATCTTGAGGGCATTATAGTATAGAAATGAAGTTATGAACTACATATTAACATGGCTGGTCGAATGTCTCGTTGCTCTGGTACGGGACCGGGAGCTGTCAACCTTAATGAACATTTACAAAGTGATAAACCCGACACTGACTAACCGCGTGAGGCAGTCGCCAGAAAATCCCCGCGAGAGAAAACTGCTCCAACAGGCGGCACAAACGGCCAATCGCCGAGAGCCAAAAGGGGTTTAGTGAGGGGCCGGCAGGAAAATTTTGGATGACATAATCAGAGAGAGAGTACGTACCCGATTGGCAAAATGGCTCCCTTTCGCGATGCTTCCTTGCAAGGCTGCACGTTTCAACCACTTTACTCACGGTCATACACCCCCGGTCTGTTTAATTGCACGGCGCATATTGACATCCCGCTCGCCGTACCATACAACCCAACCACAAATGGCGAAGAAGCGAGCGAGAGAGGCCGATGGCGCCGCGGAGGCGTCCGACAAGATGGCCGTGGACGGCGACGACAGCTCCGATGACGAGGTCAGTAATGAATTCCCAAAGAGCACAACCAGGCGACTGCCGATATGCTCCGGACTGACAAACTATACCCAACAGGATTTCGACATGGTGAACGTCGACTTCGAATGGTTCAACTTCAACGAGAAGATCGACTTCCACGGCACCAAGTCGCTAATACGGCAGCTCTTCGACGTCGACGCGACCCTGTTCGACGTGTCGGGCCTCGCCGACCTGATCCTCTCGCAGCCCACCATCGGCTCCACCGTCAAGACCGATGGCGAAGAGACCGACCCCTTCGCCCTGCTGACCGCCCTGAACGTACAAGAGCACCGCCAGAAGAAGCCCGTGGCGCAGCTCATCGAGTATCTAAGCGAAAAGGCCAAGACCGTCGAGTCGCTGGCCCCCATACCAGAGCTTCTAGCCTCGGGCAAGCACGTCGGGCTCGTGCTGTCGGAGCGGTTAATCAACATGCCATCCGAGATCGCCCCGCCGCTATACACGATGCTAGTAGACGAGATCGAGGCGGCGGTCGAAGACAAGGAGCCCTACGAGTTCACGCACTACCTGATCGTCTCCAAGACGTACCACGAGATCGAATCGACGCTAGACGCCGGGGAGAGGAAGAAGAAGAAAGGGAAGCAGGACGCCACGCTGTATTATTTCCACCCCGAGGACGAGGTGCTGCAGAAGCACGCTGCGGCGTTCGGCAGCTACCCGTTCACCAACACCGACGACGCCATAGCGGACAGCAAGCGGGCGTTTCAGGAGATGGGCGTCATGCCCATGGGGTCTATGATTCTAATTGAAGCCGGCAGGTTCGCTAGCGCTGTTAAAGCAGTCGGCGAGTATCTAAGTCCTCCGTCATGAACTATGTTGAAAATAGAAAACCCCCCAAAAAGACCAAGAAAAAAAAGACAGGAAAACGGCAGGAAAAGAAAAATCCATATTAAACCACAAGAGATGTATATGTATTTCCCGTGTATGCATTCAGACCCGGGTCCTTCTTTTTTTTTTGTCTTGTTTTCCCGCTTTATTTTCCGTATCCCATACCTCCCATGAGCGGCCCTCTGTCTATGTTGCTCGAAATACCCGCTCTGATTGCTTGCGTGAGATGGCGAACCCCCAAACCATGACACCCGTTCTCCATCGTCTACTTCAATCGCTGCATGAGGTAGTCGACCTCCACGACTTTCGTTATGGGGATGACGAAGGTCTCGTACATCCGCACGACGGCGTCGACGTTGATCTTGCTCGGGCTGTTCGCGTCCGTCGAGGACGGGTCGGTGCCGTACGCCTGCGCCTTGACGCGGAGCCGGGCAAGCACCTGCTTCTCCACGGCCGGCTTGGTGATGGCGTCCCCGATGGCCTCCCGGTCACCGTCCTGGATCATCTTCGTGAACCTCTCCGGTTCCGACTGGAACTTGGACTCGGCGACGAACTTGCCGAAGTGTATCCTCCGCGACAGGGCCTGCAGACAGGCGATGTCGCAGGTGGCGGTCGACCCGTAGTGTTCGGCGGACTCGCCGCCGTCCTCGCGGCCGAAGTCGGGGCACGCGGCCGGAAGGAACTCCTCGACGTAGAACTTCTTGATCTGCTCGTTGACGTTGACGTCGTTGGGGTGCAGGATCCTGGGGTAGTTGAGCGGCTTGAGCAGGGGCTTCTGGGGGGCGTCGGGGAAGAAGGGGTACTCGTCCGGCGACTCGAAGCGGCGGATCAGCGACTGGAGCTTCTCCTGCTCGCGCAGGTACCAGTCCATAAAGCTGAGGTTCTTGTCGGAGCCGAGGTCCACGGCCCCCGGTTTATAGACGGTCTTGTTCAGCGGGAACTGGACTCTCTCGATGAGGTGGAAGATGATTGTGTCTTCCAGGCGGCTGCATCGCACGGGTTAATCGTCTGTGCTACCAGCCGAGGGAGGGGGCGGTTCGAGACCCATCAGGGTAAGACTTCGGGCTTGTAGATGAATTTACATAGGGCACTTACATCAATTGGAAGCGGATGTTGGCGAGATCAAGCGCCTTCGAGGGATCCTTGAGGTCAATTACGGTCTCCATGGTTTCGTCTAGTATAATTTTTTATCGTTTTTCGTCGTCTTGGTGTTTTGTCTTGCGTTCTTCGGTAGGAGTTGTTGTTGTGGTTGATCAGCTTGGCTTTGTCTCCGGCTAGGGGAATTCACTACGGACATATCAAGCACGGAAGCGGACTTTAGAAAGAACGGCCCGGGGGCAACGCCAAGACGCTCGCGGCACCGGTATATACATATCCTGTCAGCCCGTGCATCACGTATTTCGTGACGTTGCGACGTCAGAAACATTCACTATGTTTATAGGCCGTGATTGTTATCGTCGTCGTTGCTGAGTAAAAGCTCAAAATCATTTTTGTCCTTTTTTTCTTGAAAACGTTGCTTCCGTTCATGCAATGGCAAGCCTGACTTTGGTCGATGGCAGCCGAGACCGGAGGCAAGGCACTGATGATTCCATAACGTTATAACCGGGCTCTTTGGCCGGCCCCGTTGCCTGGCCATCCAGGGGCGGTGTTCACCTTTATAGTATACAGTCTGGCCGAGCAATACGGTCGGCCGAACACCACGGTAACGACATTAAGCGGTCAGCGGCTTCAATACAACGATTCTCTTGGCCTCGGCAGTTGATAGACGAGATCCACAGCACTAAGCGTTTTTCTTCCCATAAGCACAAGGAGGGGAGATGGTACTTGCGAGGTGCACCACGGCATGGGCACGCTGGGAGGTATTCACTGTGTAGGCGGGGGGGTCAAACGTGGGGTTTGCGAGTTTTACAGTCAAACCTGCACAGAAGAATATGACGCATAAGAATAACCTAACTATAAGAATTGGATTCCGCGTTCCGCCCAAATTTTGTATGGGTATAAGAATATCTCTCGGTATTGGACTATGGAATATGTTTTTGTGCTTAGTCACCATACATATTCTTATGTGTGGATACCCGGAATCGCATAAAGTGGGTACATTTGCCCACTCCAAAGTGAATTTATGGGTCAAAACAGTGGGAAAGTGGAGTGCGACATGACTTTAAGCGGGTCTCGTGCTCGTAGTGGGTCTACACATATTAAGGTAGAATTCCCTTACTATAAGCATAAAATCTCCCGTTCCCCAGATATTCTTCTGTGCAGGTTTGACTGTACCAAGGTTTCTTTATCTTATCTCTGTCCAACGTCTATCTTCTCGGTCTGGTGTACTATCTACCACCTTAGATATCGTCGGTAACGATATGGAGGTCCGTCGTTACCTAAATCGATTTAGATCTTGCCGGCTACTGGTAGTTGATGTATGCCTATATATGTCCTCCGGACTATTTGAAGAAAACAAAAGTCAGTCTATTTTGACTTATATAACCTCCCAATGCCAGATCGCCGGGGGTGGTATTCTTCCATTTGGGCTAATCGCCAGCCCCTTGTAGGTCAATTGCATCATAGATAGATAGACGAAGAAGTCGAGGACCAGTCGAGGACCAGTCGAGAGTGTCCCGATTCCCGTCCCGCAGCCGGTCAAAAAAAGACATTATGTAATCCGTATAATCGCTGTGAAAGCGTGGCTCGTGCAAATGTCTCTCCCCTAATCCGGACCCTTGCAAACGCTAAGCATAGCACACCTTGAACCACATGCTTTGCCCTTTTCATGCCTGTCTGCTCGATTATTCCGTCTCTCCTCGCTCCCTCGAATTCCCCCGTGCCAGCCCTCCACAAACCGCATTGGATCCTCCCACAGCTCCGCGGCCGCATCGCTTGTATGTCGAATGCCCTCTGCCAGAACACACCAAGGGCCGAAGAAAACCGCCGGAAACACGCGCATGGACGATTCAGACCTGCACAATGCTTTTCATGACGAAGCCCCCGTGGACGACGCCTCCATACTCTCTGTAGTAATGCCGCCCTCTCTCCCTTGCTCTTCCGCGCCCATCTGTTCTGACCAGGCTTGCAGCCGCGAGGTTTAGAGGCCTTCACCCGAAAAGTAACAAGCACCGCAAGCCATCTGGCAAACCAAGCCGTTGATCCCACCGGAAGCCACTACCACAACGCCATGGGCCAAGTCCACAAGCAGCTCACGCGGCCCTCCATGCAGCGGAAAATGTTCACCATGGCCAAGACATTCCCCACCGATCTCGTCCGCTCCAAGTTCTCGGCTTCGGAAATACAATCCCGTGCCCTGTGCTATCTATCCGACGACATGCTGCGGAACATCCCCGAGGATGACAACGCGTACTCTCTGTTCCAGGGCTTCCAGGCCAGCTTCCCCGAGCTGACGGAACACGGCAAGCGGCATAGGCGGCGAGCCTCCCGGGGGAGAAAACTTATCGACGATACGCCGACTCCCTCCGACAGCCCGCAACACTTGCATAAGTTAAAGCAGGAGAGGTCGTCCCTGATGCATGAGCTGGAGATGCTGAGCGTGCGGAAAAACATGGCTAGCTGCGAGATCCACGAGGTCGACGCCAAGATTGCGAATCTCACGGGCATGCGGCAGATCATTTTAGAAAGGTTAGCGGGTCTGGAGCAGGAGGAAGCATTGTTAGAGCACGATAGTAGGACACGCGCACCCCCCTCTCTCCGCACATGCCTTGCCCTCTTGTTGCTAACCGGTGCGCGGCAGTTGTTGATATGGAAGGGCGGATAGAAGTGTCGCAAGTGCTTGTTGACGAGGCAGAGTCCATGGCTGCCACGTCGACGAAATCAGACGAGGACGATTTGGTAACCGATCAAGACGTCGACGAGTTCATGTCAAAATCTGTCTATGAAAAAATACCGTCTGCGTCGGGTGCTTCCCGTCAAAAACGGCACAAGACCATCCCGCGGAAATCTATGCCTATTCTACATGAACACTTCGTCCCCGGCTTCAACATCAGGGAGATCAAGGCACATGCGGACCAAATAACAGCTTTAGATTTTGACGTTCCCTTTGGCACTGCGGTATCGGCATCCCTCGACGACACCGTCAAAGTATGGGATCTCAGCGCTGGGCGTTGCATAGGTCTCCTGGAAGGCCATACGGCGTCCGTCAGGGCGCTGCAGGTAGAAGATAATATTCTGGTTACGGGTTCCGCGGACGCTACGGTACGATTATGGGATTTGAGTAAGGCTCACTATGATCCCCAGGGCAGCCGGTTCGGACGACATGATGAGGAAGACGATGGCATTGCTTTCGAGAATCCGGATGACCAGCCCGTAGATCCGCCAGAGGGAAGCATGGCGGATTGTCCTCTGTTCACACTCCAGTCACACGTCGACGAGATTACTGCCCTTCACCTCCGGGGCGACGTGCTTGTCTCGGGCTCGTCGGACAAGACACTACGTCAGTGGGATCTGCAAAAGGGTCGCTGCGTGCAGACGTTAGATGTCATGTGGGCCGCCGCACAGGCCTCGGTGTCTCTAGGCTCGGGCGAAAATACCTGGCGGCAGAACCCCCGGCAGCCCTCAGGCGCTGCCG
Source organism: Xylaria intraflava (assembly GCA_022385655.1). Taxonomy (NCBI): domain Eukaryota; kingdom Fungi; phylum Ascomycota; class Sordariomycetes; order Xylariales; family Xylariaceae; genus Xylaria; species Xylaria intraflava. The sequence continues at coordinate 78,326 of MU279845.1, read as the reverse complement.
ACTTCGTAGGGGCCCTACAAGTCTTCGAATCAGCGCTGGCCTGCGGCACGGCGGATGGCATGGTCCGTCTATGGGATCTCCGCAGCGGGCAGGTCCATCGTAGCCTCGTGGGCCATACTGGACCTGTCACGTGCCTGCAGTTCGACGACGTGCATATCGTGACGGGAAGCTTGGATCGCAGCATACGGGTAAGCCAGACAAGACCTATTCCTCATTACCCACCACGTCTATTCCTGACTAATAGCTAATGACATATCTTACCGTCACAGATATGGGATCTACGTACCGGGTCCATCTTTGACGCCTACGCGTACGACAACCCGGTCACGAGCATGATGTTCGACACCCGACGCATCGTCACCGCGGCGGGCGAAGACGTCGTCAAGGTCTACGATAAGCTAGAGTCGCGGCAGTGGGACTGCGGCGCCGGCATCACGGAGACGGAGGACGGCCGCGCCCCAGCCGTCGTCGAGCACGTGCGTATCAAGGACGGATACATGATCGAGGGACGCCGCGATGGCCTCATCGGCGCCTGGGCATGCTAGACGTCTAACAAGTAAAGAGGGAAAAAAAGAGGTGATTTGCCAAAGGGGGGAAAGGGGGGAAAAGAGGCCTTTTAACTGGCTTTGTATATATGGGATGTATTTATATACATGTTTACCCGCGGGGAGGCCTTTTTCCACTTTTTGGGGCTTGAAGAATAAAGAACCAAAAAAATTACATCAGACTTCGGGTTTTTTGTGTTTTGTTGGCTTTTACTTGCGTAGGGAGTCTTTGCTTTCCTTGGGGCCTTGAGGTACTCTGATGCTTTGGTAATGTGGTTGACTATCTTTCTCGTTTTACCGTTGCTTGGGAGCTGGGTTGTGGGTAGGGTAGGTAGGGATAGACGTGAGGGCGGTTTGGGGTGGAATCTGGATATATTTTGCTCTTGCGGTTGTGTCTGGTCGTGGTCCCTGGCCTCTGGGTTTCGTGGTTCTGGTTTTGGGTTGGTATACTTGTCGACTCGTGGGATTTTTACCATGTTCCTTCGTTTGTCTTTTTTTTCTTTTTCTTTCTTTTTTTTTTGGCTGGGCTCGTCTACTGGGTTCGTTCACTTGCTGGGTTCTTGTGCTATGGGGGTTACTTACCTCACCGTGATTTAGATCGTGGATTTAGAGGGGGCGGTTGACTACGAATGTCGGTCTTGAGCAATGCTCGGCTTCGGCTTGTGTGAGACTGCTATGGCCCATTGATTCACTCTGCGATTGCTTATTCACGCTTTTGAAATTTGCATCTGGTTTCTGGGCTTTGGTTGGGGGTATCCTAGGAGGGAAGAGAAAGGCGAGCTGGGATTTTTGCCTACGGGCTCTTGTTTCGAAAGTCTTGGGTGTTCACGCGTCCTGGGAGGATTGGGATTCATACGTTCTTGCTTGGTCTTTCGTATGTGTCTGGCTTATTTCCGGTGTTGGGATCGGATCGGTGGTGGTTAATGACATGATGTGTAAAACCGGTCTGAATCTTTGGTAGCTTCACGATCGTAGGGCGCGAATTTACTGTGCGTGCTTCCTTTGCTCTTGTCGATTCACTTCGGGAGAAACATCTGTTGGTCGAGACTCGAGTCCCTGGCTCATTATCTTTCTCATACGTGTATACCTGATGAATCCCTAGATAGGCTGCTAGATAGTCGATGTCGGTATACCCGTCCTCAGGCGACCTAACTTCTCCTCGAGGCCCATTCGGAGGCAGGGCCTCTCTAGTCCGTCCAAATCTTCCATGTTCATTTACCTATTGTTGGGCACCATTCTTATGTGCATTGAAGTGGCATACGGGGTTCTTATTGGGCCGGATTCCGGGTAAATCTTTACGGATGGCGATAAGAGGCCAGATGGTGATAATGACGATAACTCAATGTTTAAGCTCTTGGGTGAGACTGCGTGCTCCTATCTGCTGAATCTAGATATGTTATCTAGACGGTGGGATACACCGCTCGCAGGATTTCTGGCATTGGAGGTCATCTGTTCCGTCCCTGGGACTTCGGGTTATTTACGTGACTTCGGGGCCGAGGATGGATGCACATCTGTCGGCTAACCGCCGGTCTGCCCGCTAGAATCCCTTGACCGATAGGATCGGTCGTTCAGGCAGGTATGTCAAACCCATCTTTGGCGATCGGTTGTCTGTATACCAAAACCACTAGTGATGGGTTTGATATATGTAGTTTGACGGCTAAGACCGGCGATCATATCAAGAGGGGTGTTGAGTTGAGGCTGAGGCACGCAGTTTGAGGCAAGTGGATATACTATGTATTGCTACTGAAGTCAATTTCTTGGTGTTTTGGTGCATGAGTTCTGCTGAAATTGGACTTTTGTAGTTGCTCCTGCGACACGGGACTAGATCAGAGCCTTTGGTATACACTGGATAGTACGTGGGAATGCCTTCGCCATTCTTTCTGCTAATGACCGGCGGTCGGCTGACGGCGACCGTTGGTCTACCCCTGGCCGACCGCCTCTGTTGGTAAATACCTGTTGCCTGGCAGACATCAGTCGGCTGATCAACGGGTCAGAACCGACCGGGCTGACTGATGTGCCACCCTGGGCCGGGGGACGCGGTGGCCTCTACCTTGGACTACAGAAGAAGAGGATAATCCCATGGTGGCTCGACTTGTACGTCTTTCAAGCCCAGAGCCACGTGTTCCTGGGCCCGGTTGGCCGCTGTCTCTACAAGTCCTGCGAAACTCCTATATCCCTTGTGGGGTAAGAGAATTGCATTATCGCAGCATAGATGGCAACGGAGTCGATCATGATAGAGTCCTCCATGTTATGTCATTCTTTTTCTTTACAGACACCCATTCTTTGACGGTTATAGCTAGTTGATTCACTTGTTACTTTTGCCATCAGCAAGTTCCCCTGACAAAAGCCATAACAACGATAATCCACTCCGGTCAAGAACCGTGAACGTAAGTTTTGCCTATTGCCAAGGATACTCGGGGCTATTAGTGAGCCCGTGAGCCGCAATCGATCAGCAGCAAATCTAGAAGCCCTAATCGATAGAAAACTTCGAGCTGATCAATTGCTGCGACCATTCGGGCCGCGAGCGGGCAGTCGGGCGATCGGTTGGTCCGATAATTAACTGGCCTGGTCCCGGTTCTTCTCCTGGTTATATATCGTCGATAGATAAACAAGATCAGTCGAATCAGGAGGGTCAATGGCGTCGCTAGGGGCAGTGAAAAATGTTTGATTGTTGATCATCGGCGATCCATTGGCCGGGCCATTGATCTATCACATATGTATCATGTATGACCTTTACTTGATTGGCACGTTCATATATTAAGTCAACATACGAAGTGATCGCCGAGCCATTGATCGTCCCGATCAATCGAGATACTGATCGCCGACTGAGTTGGCGTGGTACGAATTCGGAACCCCTTGGACTTTTTATCAAACTATTCCCCATAAGCACGTAAGATTCGAGAGAGTCTTCCCCTCAAGATCCCCGGCAGTGTAGGATCCCGATGATCGACCTCTCTAAGTATGGTCCTTTTGAGATAAGGCATGTGTGTATTCCGTATAGACCTGCATACTTACCGAGTATATACCCGACCTTAAGCTTCGGCACGAGGGTCAACCTACCCTAAGCTGTGAGTTGACGGTAGAGGAGCACGGCACCGCCGGAGAATCCCATCATATCCTGACTAGAACCCCGTCCCAAAATCTGACCACCGGTTCAGCACGCATACCTAACATTCATAGATACCCATCTACTCCTCAAACGTCCACGAAGGACTTCATCCGGTCAGCCAAGACACGCCGGTGTCGGTCATTCGTGTTAGTCCTGCGAGCCTCGTTCCGTCAAGGCCTCTAAATCCTATAATTCATAGAAACACGCTCGGTAGTGTTTTATTCCACCGTGGCAACTCCCTTTTCAAGTTTAATGGGCTGGAGTTTGCCAAGGCGACCGCGCTCTTCACTCCGGGCTATAGCATGGCGCAGGTAGTGTGTACAAACGTATACCTAGCCTGGAAGCGCCTGGGACTCGAAATCCCTACGGTACATTATGTATCGATGCGGAACTCCGAGCCCGTGTGGATGCAGTGCCACACGCATTTTCCCGGAGTAAAGGAACCACGCCCCAAGTGGATCGGCTCCGGTACTTCAAGGGCCTTGGGAGGACAGCTTATTAACTGCCAAGGCAAGAGGATGCTAGCTGTAATAGCGAATGAACGCGCGTACATGAAAACCCAATATTCCGTAACGGGATGTGAATTGAATGATGAGCGGTGGCCCTCTCTCCTGAGTAGCTATCAACTTATCATGTAATGCTCTAGATAGCCTCCTTAGAGGTGAGAGTTGAGCTCAATGTTTGAGTTTCGATCATGCCTCCAGCCTCCCCTTCGGCGTGCCTGATATCTACCGGGTCAAGAACACTAATAACACGCTGCTTACATTTTATATCCTTTCGAATGAGCTCATTCACGGGGAAGTACTGAAAACGTAGCGCAGATGTTAAATGCAGTGTGCCGTAGCACCTCGAGGTAGGTATAGTCAAAGAGCTAAACATAAAGTTGAGAAATGAGCACCTACTGGGTGATGATACCTACCAAGTATATAGAGATGAGTCGACCGACACAGGCTGCCTACACCGTGACCGATAGGTAGTTACCTGTATCTAGTCCGTAGGTATTCTGAGAATTGTGCTCTTTTTACTTAACTTTTCGTCACAGGGCCTATTCTTGATCAGGTAGGTAAGTAGTCGAATATGTGTAGGTAGGTGGCTCAGGTCCTGAGACATAGGTACACGGAGGTTCTCGATTCGGATAACTTTTCCCTTTCTCGGCGTATTTTTCTCCACATCTTACGCTGGAATATACTTCTACCTACGCTGAAAGACACACAACCAAGTAGATACATTAGTGCTGCCTATTATTTCTATTACCCGTGGAACAGCGGGGAATCGTGGAATGACCAGGGTTCTCCCGGATAAATGCCAATCTCCCGTGCTAGACAATAAGAAAGGTGGTCCATCCGCACAACAATAAACCTCTCATCCGGGTACCTATCCGCCGTAGGAAATATTGAGCTTTCCAAGAGGACCGTCCGCAGCACTTCGTCGGAAAGCAATTGCTTTCCTCCAGATGAAGGGCCACTTAGAGTGGAATGTCTTGGTGCGATGGGCCAGCTTAAGAAGAGTAGCCATAGCTGTAGCAGCCCTATGGACAACGTATCTTGCAATACTCTTCCTTTCCAACCTCAGGCCTACGCAGCGTGTCCCAAGTTTCTTGCTTCCTAGTACTATGTGGAGAAGTGTCCTAATCCCCGTGTCGGCCGCAGTAGGGCTGGTGGCAGGATCGTCGTCCGCCACCCGACTCTACGTGAGCTCCTACGCCGGCACTATCACGGTGCTGGACCTGGACCTGGAGAATGGATCGGGGCTACGAGCGATCGCTAACACGACAGCGTGCGGGATGCAGCCTTCGTGGCTAACGCTTGACTACGCTAATTCTTACGTGTATTGCCTGGACGAGGCTTGGTCCTCGCCAACCGGTGCTGTGACATCCTTCTACGCTAACGAAGACGGCTCCTTGACGGCGCTGGGCTCGGCGGAGCTGATCGCTGGTCCCGTCAGCATCGCTAAGTTCGGTGAGGGAGGGTCGGGACTCGCCATTGCCTCTTAGTGAGTGTAACCCGGACAATCCCATCCCGCCAGGCATGGCTGGTGATCTATGCATCTAAGATCATAATACCTTCATGAGCCAAGTCGACTTACCGTCGTCCTGTATTATTCACCCCTGCCGCATATCAGTGGAGATGTTGATGACGGTGCCATATGCTGACCACATGACGGTGAATCCAGCGCCGGCTCAGGGGTCAATGTCGTAGCCGTAGGCTCGGAGGGCGGCGTCGAGCTGGTCCAGAACGAAACCTACACGCTCAGTCAACCGGGGCCCATCGCTGACCGACAGGAGGCTCCTCACCCCCATGAGGCGTTACTGGATCCCACCGCAGAGTTCATCCTGGTCCCGGACCTAGGGGCCGACTTGGTGCGGGTGTACCAGGCCGACGCCAGCACTTTCGAATTGACGCCCATCGAGCCGCTCGAGGTTTCGCCGGGTGCGGGTCCGCGGCACGGCGCCTTCGTCACGGCTCAGGATAAGACGTACTTCTACCTAGTGACGGAGCTGGGCAACACCATCATAGGTTACGACGTCCAGTACAACGCGGACAAGACCCTCGGGTTCTCCGAGCTCTTCACCATCCCGACCCATGCCGACAATCGCACTCTCGCAACGACGGCAGCGGCTAGCGAGGTCGTCGTAACGGTATGTATCCAACGCTATAATTTCGCTACTCGTTTCCCACTTTCTCATGGGCTACCTATCTACACCCCCTATCTCGCAGCTGCAAAGGTCACCCCCTTGACTAACATGGGTTATGACACCACCACGTAAACAGCCCGACGAGAAGTTCCTCATCGTCTCCTCGCGCTGGGAGTACTCCCTAAGCATCCCGAACTTCGACCCGAGCAACAGCACCGAGATCGTATCCGATCCGCTCATCGTCTACGAGATCGACAACCAGACGGGATCGCTGACGAAGATCCAAGAGTTTGCCGCCGGCGGGTCGGGCCCACGACATTTTTCGAGTGAGTGACAGCCAAACCCGGTCCAAGAACACCCCATGCCTCATTTTCTTCCGTTTCCCATTGGCTTCCCATCACAAGCGTGAGAGAGCGAGGGACAGAGCACTGTCACCTTCCTATTCGCTTAGGCTGGTGGAAACGCCTGATCTAGGTACATATCGTCCGAGGATCTTCAAACCACAGTCTTCCCGTCCCCTCCCGCCCTTCCCCCATTGGGTTTAAGCCTTGAATTCTGGGTATCATCGGACCCCATATTTACGTACGATTTGTGCAGTAAATGGCGATGGCGACCGCCTGGCGGTGGGCCTACAGGGAGACGGACGCGTTGTGATCATCGAGCGCGACGTCCAGACCGGCCTGCTCAAGGACTTCCTAGCGTCAGCCGACGTAGCAGGCGAGGTGACCTCCGCGGTCTTCTACGAGGACAATTGAATCACGCGTGAGGAAGAAAATTCGGAGAGGGGGTATATAGCAGGGGTTCTTATTAGGGGCTGGAGATACGGGCGACGTCTGGAGGATCGTGATTCGGCGCGAGAGCAAGGCCACACGACGAATGGTCGTTGATGGATTCTGTCCAGGATAGATGACACATGGGTCGTCCCGCTCGGGACTAAACTAGGCACAGCATCCATCGTATTCGATGATACGATAGATCAGAGCCAACGGCGTGCGGCACTTAGTGTATCTCCTCGATTCCCTCTAACCAGGTAGACCGCATAGCGCCCGGGAGCCTCAGATCATTGGAACTAAAAGATGAGGAGCCGGCTATGCGGGGTATTGGCCCCATTTTCAAAAGTCATCCGCCCAGTCCCAATCCCATGTCGACGTGAAGCCGTGCGGGGGCGAGAGCAAGCGACGCCAAGCAAGCCAATGGCCGAGGCAACAAAATCCAGATTCTCTTACCATCGTGTCTACCTAGAAAATCCGATCGAGTCCCGCTCGCGGGGTGGCGAATTGGCGATAAGTTATAACAGTCTTACTGGCTGTAGCGTACATGGCATGGTGTGTCGCGAGGTTCGAACCAGCGGCACAGTCAACCAACTGTGTGCTGATAGTGTAATAAATGAGTAAATGCCCCCAGGCGTCACATGAGCTCTTCATCTGTAATTCTGTCTCCCGGGCAAATGACGGCTCGCGGACTCACCGGGAGGGGACCTGGCGAGAGACCCACGTGCGAGGGAGTCTGTGAGGCGGTATTTGGCCGGGCGATTATCGACACGAATGCGTTGTCACGCCGGCAGTGGGACGGTGATTATAGATAATTTCGGCACTTGTTGTGCAGTCTATACTATGAGCCAAGGCGTGTGCGGCCGACTGCTGTGAATAAGATACGAACACGCACATAATCTACACAAAACGGACATTGTATATGCTACGCGGTATAACGGCCGACGGCTGCTATTATGCTGGACTCTCGCTCTTTTGCCGTTGGAGATCATTGGATAGGTCGTTGAGATCCTTTCGCCATGCCCCTGGGCTTGCCCTAAGACCCTGCACGTAATCGACTCGTCGGCGAAAACCTCCCCTCCCCACTCACACACATTCTCTCTCACACACATTTATATATAACTATATACAAGATATCTGAGAAGTCTATTTCATTATGGGGCAACCTAACCTGGGTAGGTAGCCATTGCCAATGAAACCATATCTGTTTTAATCTGTTCAACTAAAAGGCCAAGAACAACGGAAAGCTGGCAAGGTTCCATACTCGTTTACCGACATTGACGTCTATTTCATAGCCGCTCCTCTTCTACACATACCTAACCGAGGAGACTGTAAGACCACGCCGGGCTCGACCAATTGAATTCGGAACCGTTAGGGATCGAGCATGGTTCAGTAACTGAACCAGGTTTTAGAGAGCCAGGCAACCAAACCAGGACATACCGGCAACTACACAACGACAAAACGAGCCGGGCTCTAACAAAGGGTACCACCTGGTCCTGGATAGTGGTCAGCGGGGACTTCTGCACAGTGACAGCATAGGCATAGACGTACTATATACCTACACACATGCATCCGTAGCAGCAGGTCCTAAACCGAATTCCTTCCCACCAAGTTTCCCCTTGGGGAAACGAGCAGACCCGTATATGATCGGGATATTTTCCCAATCGGTTATCTGCCTTGCCGCGGTACGAAGTGACGAAGTACTTGGCACGCCGGGAACCTGGTCCTGCATGTCTTGCGAGATAGAGACTCAGCCGGCAGAGCTAGAATGCAGTGTGAAGAGGTTTTATGCCGAAGGCGTCCACGGACACGACGTATTAGACGGGCGCCTACATGCCATGTACGTTTAGCTGGAATTCCTGGCCAAGTACGCCGTTTGCACGGCACACCCCCGGCAACCCTCAGGGTGGCTCGTAGGGGTCCTGGCGTTACAGCAACTACGAAGACAGGTTTCACCCTTAACGTTAGGGACTCAGGAGTAGCTTACTCGATATTACATAACGTACCGGTGCTTATATTGCAGTGGTTTGACGTTGCCACTGGGCGTCTAGGCCGGTGGTCGGCAGGAACTCGCCGCGGGAGAACCCCGATGAGAAAGAAATCGGTTGGGCGGACAGAGATGCTATGTACACATGAGCACATGCCCCGGTGGAGGAGGGATGCTGTGTACATACATAGCGTAGGCAGCTGTGTTGCTGCATCACACTACCGATATCGAGCCGCAAACGTTGTCATACGAGTTTCTTTACGGTGGGATTTATTCCATAACGACCCCTTATAACGGCATAGGATGCGTGCTTTCTCTAGTTTCTATTCCTTTTGTCAACTTCGACTTACGACAAGGACGCTGTGCTGTCTCTGTTGACACCGGTAGTTAAGAATGTATCTATACTAGATAGCTAGTTTCCGGATAGTAAGTCTCCTACGGTGACCAAACTAGGCTCATCCATATCTCGGACGAGACGGGAGCGTCAGGGTACTTTTAAACCCGTTTGCTCCGCCACGAGCAAAGGTGTCTTCCACTTACGGAATACATAGGTAGGTAGTCTGGTGCGGACTACGGCCTAGTATCTACTGAGTATTGAGAATCCCCAGTTTATCCATCCCGACCCGCTTGCCATTTAGACACAGCCATTATCATGATGGATCGTGATTGGACGTATGGATTCCGCGTGTATATTATATACATGATTTCGTATGTAATTGTTACAACTATCAACTACCAGCTATCCGAACTTCGGTCGTTTCCCCCCAGCAGGACTCAACGGTTACAGACCTGACTGTCCCGCGATCAGATGACAGCGTCAGTCAGCTTCAGCTTTATGAAGCGCATACGAAGGTCGACGACAAAAGTCTGAACACACGAGCTAAGATCTCTTGTCGGTTGCAACACAGTGTGCCCCATAGCCATACGACCTAGGCAAGACCTGGGGTATTCTCCTGTATCCTCCTGTATCCTCCTGTACCTACATCACACTCGTATGTACAGAGGTAGCAGTAGTGCAACGCCTCAACCGGTTTCCAGCGATATACATATGCTGCGCACATTGGAAGCAAATGCTTCTGGCGTAGTGTATACTGAGGGATGAGCACGCGAGAAAATAACTCGGAAAGGTGGCTCAGCGGATGTATGTAAGTATGTATAGTAAACCCCTGACTGGCTCTCATTCGACGTTATCAAGAGCCACGTACGGGTTTCGGTGAACCTGCCAACAGGTATTCAGTCGAAAGCCCCGGCGGACCTCGATCGTGCTATTAGAGACCCCTACTGTTATGACATGTAAAGCCGATGCTATAACGTCATTTGGGTAGGGCGGAAAGTCCGGCAGAGGGTTTACCTGGTACGATATATCTCCGAGCCATTTAGAACATCCTGTTTTCCATCGTCTCGTACACTACAATAAACGTAGTGTTACAGACAGAACGCCTCAGGTTAGGAACTCGTGCCTGGGTGCAACGACGCCGGTTACATTGGTTATGGGTCATACGCCCGTACTGTGCTTGATTAACTGCTTGATTAACCCGAGGTCTTAGAGCGCGCACTAGTAATGGGAATAGTTTCTAGGTCAGGTACCGAGATCATGTAGTACTCCGTACCTCCGTAGTTCTGACTGCCATCTATCCGTAGTCTATCCGTAGACTACATAGTAAGACAGCTCGAGCGTCTGGCACCGTGTAGGCGAAGCATTTTACTCTACCTACTCTACCGAGTGTCTACGCTTGGTACTAGATACTACACAACGTGTTACTACTGCCCGGCCTACCGTAATGCTCGACCGTCGCATCTTCAAACAGGTCGAGGCACGCGTTAGCCCCTCGTCAGTGGGAGAGTGGCCGGGCAAGAGGTTAATGTAATAGGTTGCTGACTTCGTCCACATGCTACTCCGCTTCGGTAACAAGCGAAATCCTGGCAGACAGTTCCGTCTCATCTTATCTGATGGATAGGATCGAGCAGTTTGATGCGCAATCCAAGGTGGCGTGAAGCCATGCAATGCAGCTTACCTACCTCTACATGGCTCTTCCATTCGGCCATTTTTGTTTTTTTTTTAGTTCGGTACTTCTGCTGGGTATGGCATGCAGTGTGCCTCTTCCATCTCTCTGTGCAAGTGTTATGGCATGCCTCCATGCTGATCGACACCGGCGTGAGACCAACAACCAAGCCCGTACCTACATGCCCACACTAGCACTGCAATTGTCGTGCCGATACTTGCCCGTCTCGGTTGGCTGTTGTTCGAGGCTTTGGCGCTACCGATGCTAGACGCAAGCTCCCAAAGGGGCCCATCCACACATAGTGTATACGGAGGGGCCGGCCTACTCCAATGCCAAGCCGCCCGACCATACTCTAGCGCTAGTTCCGGCGCTTGCCTCTGTTGAATGGTGGCATCCTTCATTCTTGACAGGCACTACTGGGGGGGCATTTCGCAAGCTCTTCCCATAACTGACAGTAACTAGACAACTCATCCTCAGGCGAAGTCGCATAAGACTGCCTACAGTAAGGTGATGGCAGCCTGGCCACGCGTAGGCCAGGAACACAGACATGAAAGGAACCGAAGCATTTCGAATACCCTAACCTACCCCACGATTTATAATTACCGGTTTCCGAAGTCATGGCCTTGCTGCCAGAGTCGTGATTCGCATGTCTACCTACCGGTATACCAGAACATAGGTAGTTATGCCGCCGTACCCCTCCTTGGATGAACGATCATGACGAGCAGGCACTCCTATAGCAACGACTGTTAATGCCTGGGTATCATTAGCAGCGAGAAAAAAAAACGTGTTTATGCTAGGTACTACGTAGTAGTCATTATGTGCGCTACCTACCTACCTTCCCACCCTGCTGCCGGGTTCATCACCCTGATGGGCCACTCCACCTAATGAGACGGGTTGATCCTACGACTCTGGGGTGTAGACGTGCTGGAGCACGTGCGGACGGCCCACCAGGGGGACCGGCTCAGCAGTAGTGTATGCTCCTCTCAGCCTTACTGAGTAAAGCGCTTACACGACGTAAACTCCCGACATATAGGCGTGAAGGTATATGGACTATGGCACGATGTGGCAGTTCCAAAAACGTCGGCTTTCGAGGTTCTCAGGTTCCAAGGGGGGTTGATTGCTGGACTTGGCATGGCCACATACGGCGGTAGGTGGGAGGTGGGATTATGTAACGACCTCCGGCCGGGGATGGCGCACCGGTGCGATCGCGATGGAGATGTTGCGCAAGCCAAGAGATGGGTACGGCATGCTTGCCCCGCTACGTGCATACCTGGTTTATACCGGTACCACTTATACTCCCGGCCTTATTACAATCTGCATGTAGCAATTCGCCCTTCGCAACTCATCCTCCTGCCTTCACCATCGATTCCTACAGACTCGACAACACAGCACGTACCCTCTCAAACCCGACGAATACCTATCTCAGCTCGCCGTCATGCGCCGGTTCAGCAGATTGTCCGTTGTTACGCTGTGGCGCAACACTAGGTATAGTTAGGTAGGTATCAACCGCTGCAGAACGGCGAATTACGGGCTCTTCTGTAGCTGCATAAGCCGTTTTACATTTAATATAACGATATCTCGGCCTCTTGGCAATTGCATCGCACGCGTAGTTTTATGTAACTAGCGGATCTCGCAGAGCAGACCGTCGGCGCCCCACGTGCCTTTTTTCTCCCCTCCTCGCCCCTCTCATAGGCAAACGCCAGGTCCGGCACGACGCAGTAAATCACTCTCCAAGATCACGCGTGGTTAACTGTCAATCGAGGTCCAACGGGCCGTGGCCGAAGCGCTTAAAATGGCGCTCTACGGGACTGTCACAATCGAAAGCTGTCGCTGCCGACGAAAAAAGGGGGAGGAGAGGGGGATCTTCATGTTGCTCTTCTCTCTTTTTTTTTTTTTTTTTTTTTCACACAAAGCGCGACAGTCCGCTTGCAACTCGGACCCAATTTATACCTATACCTACTCGGGCGCAACATCGAGGGTACAGGCCATGTACCTCACGTCAGTATGCATCCGCGCCTCCCGCATACTTGATATATGTGTACACAGGAGGTATCCAATTGATGACAATTATCAGTATGAGGAAAAAAAAAAAAAAAAGGACTGCGTCGTCTTCATGTAGGTGCCCAAGCCAGACAAGGCTCTTCCCGGGCGAATAGGGTAGTGCTTATTCCGACAGTGGTTTAGTTGTATACGCGGCACAAAAATGATCACGTACCGCATGAATTGGTCGCGGGGAATGGTAGGCAGATGGTTTATTCCGAACACGCAAGCGAATAACTACATCTCAGTAGGTCTCAGGGGATACCTATCTACTACGGACACCAATTCGACAACGCTACAGAATAGAGACTATATATAAACACACCAATTGGACACAGTGAGCTGCGAATTACGATAGGCAATATAAGCCTGGTTGGCGGAAGGGCAGGTCAAGAGCGTTTCCAGGCCAAGAGATCTGCCAAGACGCCGAGCAACAGTCCTGTTGAAGCCGTTTTGGAGAACATGCAACTACTGTATGAGGAGAACAAGGCCGGTAGATAGTGTAGGAACCGTAACTAACCATAACAGTAACCGAGGGCCTCAGCGGCTTACCACCACGGGGTCGTTGGGGTCCAAAACTAAGTCTGACCTTCTACATACCCGTTGCCGCCCGTTAGCTCGATGATCTGCTGTACGCAGTAGAGTGTGCTGTTTGACGCCGAGCCTGTATCCGGGGCCGTCGTAAGTGCTGGCTCTGCCGGCCAAGATGGGGGAAGAGTAGGGGATATATGGGCGTGCGAGGAACGAGAGCCTGAGGTTGCCTGATCGGCGCCCTTTTTCGAATCGGATTTCCGTACTTAGCGTGGTTCAGCACTCTGGGGAATAATCCGCACCTAATGTAAATTAGCAAGTACATTAGCTCGACGACCGCTGCGGAGAGCTACCTATAGTAACTGGGTAAGAGTCGAGGTCAGGTCGGGGTCGGGGGTCAGGGTCTGGGGGCAGATACCTAACAGTTCACTACTATAGCGTGCGCTAACGGTTCTCTCCACATCATTCCATGTGCGTAACGCCCAGGTGCCTAGGTAGATAATTACTCCGTACCAAGCAAGACAAGACGGTGGTAGGTATACTCGTGGTTACTGACCTGAGAGACCTACTCATGAGGACTGTCGACAGACGACTCATATCGTAGTCCTTCGTCGTTTCTCGTATATACCCGTAACTATGAGGTGCTTGGCTTTCAGCCAGGGTTGTCGTTTCAAGTCTCTGTCTGTATACGTCCGTGGGTAAATCATGTAAGTGAAAGATAGTGCAAATAAAAGGGTACCTCCGCCGTTGTTAACCTGCTTAGTAACTCCCTACCAGTTAATAAGAATAACTGGGCGCAGCCAAGGTCTTGAACCTAATTAGTTATGCTGGGGAACTGTCGAATCCAACAACGCTCCATGTACGTACACATTGTACACACCAAGTATCTCTCGCCTCCGCGGGCTGGCTGTTTCGGGCTTTGGCGATGGATGGTGGTGTGAGGTTGACAGAATTTGCGGTTCCGCCTGCGCTACGGAAAAGCGAATAGACTCACCAATCACGAGGACCAGTCTAAACTCACTTATGTACACTAGCAGTGGCCCGAAATGGCACAATAGAAGGATCCGTTGAAGACGAGGTCAAAGCCCTTTTTCCGTCGTGTGCTTACAGACCACCGGCAAAGCTGGATAGCATCAGCTCTACTTAGTACTGCATAGTAATGATTGCTTCCAGATTACATCATGTAACCGGCGTTGCGGATGCGCGTGCTGGGAAGATTCATGGGAGGGCTGAGAAGGGAACCTGACGGGTAGAGGAGTTTACGCCGTACGCTACGGTAACCGAAGGCACACCGGTGTTGTAAGTGCCCGGGTACTTTCGACGGATGTCCACGGTACTTGTAGACGTGGAATCCGCCCGTCATCACTAAGATATATGTGCAAGCACGACACTTCTGACTTAGTTACCGATGGCTAACTTCAAGCTGGCGTGTCCTTTCAGTCTAGAATATTGAGCAAATCCGAGCGCAGGATAAGTACATAGGGAATGTGCGTTTGTAGACAGATGTACGGATATACTATCTGGGTATAAGTAGCGATAACAGGGGAGAGGAGACGATTACATAGCCCTTGCCCCGATCTTCCTCCAGTGCAGACTTCGGTCGGTCGACTGATTCTAGCGCGCAACCGTCGGTAGAATGCCTCCCTGGCCGGGTACCTCTACACTGCTGGCGTGTACCGACTGGAGTGTACTTGTTCCCAGCGTAGGGCGTACATTTGGCAGCATAGCGCAGGATATACCTCGTCGATGTATTCTCTACGCTACGTCGGCGTATTCCGCCTCGGATAAGATGGGGTTAACTGCCAGAACCGGGCAAGCCTGAATCGAGGCGAGTCGCTGCTGTAACCACTGCCTACCTCAGCGAAGTCTGTAGCTGATATTTCATGGATAAAGGGTGCCGTGGAGCTTGCCCCCGACTTACCGCTCCGGGTATGTGCCCGTGTAGGACTAGAGCGCCCCAGCACGTTACATGGTCGTTCTCAGGAGTTTTGTATGAGTCCGCCCCCTCCTAAAGATCCATCGAGAGAACATAATAGGCTATGAACGGTACCTTGCAGGTGAGTTGTGTTTTCTTCAAACTCTCCTCTCCGTCACACTCACCCTTCGACCGCGCCATACCAATATCTCGCCCAGCTTTAAATGCCAGCCCGTTTTGAAGGAGCCGGCCGTCCGCCCTTGGTTACACTGTCTGCTACTTGGTCCGCCGTCGGCGCGAAGATTGAACGAACTGGTTATCGTTTGGCGCTCGAAGCCGGGTAGAGAGGGAGGCTCGCGCTGCGTCGTTACTGAGGTTGGAGTCTGAGCAATTGTTGGGTTAGAAGAAGATGTCACCCTCCTCGACGGGCGATTCGCCAATGTCCGTTGGAGCCGCGAGCTCGTCCGGACGACCATTCCCCCTGCCGTCTAGAGAGAACTTCTCAATAGACGCCTCATCGCCACAGCTGAATCCCGTCAACGGCTCATCGTCAGCCAATGTCAAGTCACCAACCGGACTCAAGCCTCAGCGGAACCCGAGCTTCAGTCGCGAGGGCATCCTGGGCTCCGCACAGAAAGCGCGGAATCTGTCTCAGGCAACCGACCAATCGGTTGGCGCCATCACCAATGGGATACAGAAGGCGCCGAGTGATGAGGGATCGATGAATCCGCTCAAGCGACGGAACACGGATGCGACCGTCGACTATCCCCGTAGGCGGGCAACCATCGCAGTAGGCCCCCCGCCGCGGCTGCTTCGGTTTCGATGCCTGACACTGATGTCTCTATAGTGTGAAGTCTGTCGCTCACGAAAGTCACGGTGCGACGGCACAAAACCAAAATGCAAGCTCTGCACGGAGCTCGGTGCTGAGTGTATCTACCGTGAGCCCGGAATCAAGCTCGATGCCGGCGATAAACTCATCTTGGAGAGGTTGAACCGCATCGAGAGTCTTCTCCAGATTAGCTTAGTGAACAATAACCCGAACGCCATGCAGATATCCGACGATTCACCACCCATAAGCAACGGCACCGCTCTGACCGGCGACAACGTTCTCGTCCAGAATTCGGCGGGCAGTTTTGTGTCGATCATCCCCAGCGGCGGCTTAGGGACGTGGACAAGTCACACGCCGGGCACCAACATCTCCACCATGCCCAAAGTACATACAAACGCCGCCCTACATCTGCTGCAATGGCCCCTAATACGCGACCTCGTTCAGCGCCCATACGATCCACAGATTATTTTGCAGCTGGAGCTGGCGAGAGAGCCGCTCCACTCGCTGGCCAAAACGCCCTGCGTCGACTTATCCAACACGAATGCGTACATTGAAGCATATTTCGATAGGGTGAATGTTTGGTACGCATGCGTTAACCCGTACACATGGAGGAGTCACTACCGCACGGCCTTGTCAAACGGTTTTCGCGAAGGTCCGGAAAGTTGCATTGTCCTGCTGGTGCTGGCTCTCGGGCAAGCGAGCCTGCGTGGCAGCATCTCCAGGATCGTGCCCCACGAAGACCCCCCTGGCCTACAATATTTCACCGCTGCCTGGTCACTTCTGCCCGGGATGATGACCGCCAACAGCGTCTTGGCAGCGCAATGCCATCTTTTGGCGGCAGCCTACTTATTCTACCTGGTACGGCCTCTGGAAGCCTGGAATTTGCTGTGCACAACGAGTAGTAAGCTACAATTGTTATTGATGGCGCCGACGCGTGTTCCGGACGACCAGCGGGAGTTACTAGAACGCATATACTGGAACTCGCTGCTCTTTGAGAGCGATTTATTAGCCGAGCTGGATCTTCCACACTCGGGTGTCGTCCAATTCGAGGAGAACGTTGGTCTACCCGGCGGCTTTCAAGGCGAGGAGTCGGAAGCTGTGGGTCGCGATGACTTGTGGTATTTTCTGGCTGAGATTGCTCTCCGGAGGCTTCTCAATCGTGTCAGCCAGCTTATTTATTCCAAAGATTCCATGATATCGACGACAAGTCTCGAGCCTGTGGTAGCCGAGCTCGACTTCCAACTGACTCAGTGGTACGAGAATCTCCCGCTTCCTTTACAATTTCCCTTTACCAGGACAATTCTACCCGATCCGGTCCAAACCGTGCTACGATTACGGTTCTTTGCCTGCCGCACGATCATCTACCGTCCATACATCCTAGCCGTCTTAGACAACGAGCAGGCCGGCCTAGACCCCTCAGTCCGGGACTGCTGTCATAAGTGCCTCGAAGCCTCCATACGGCAGCTGGAGCATATATCTGCACAGTGAGTATTACTTTAACAATTGATTCTACTTCTTTTGGCTTTCTTAATTACTTTTTCCTGACTTTAAACCTTCCCTACCTCTTCCCCCAACCGTCCCTTTTTTCCCGCCTCCGGTTTTGCCTTGGAAATTGCCTTCAATCTAACTGCTCGCCCATAGTCATGCCGGACATATGCCGTACCTATGGCAAGGCGCTCTCTCTATAGTATCTCAGACATTATTAGTGATGGGGGCAACCATGTCACCGACACTGTCTAGCATCCTCCTGACGTTAGTCCCACATAGGGAGGCACTAGACCAAATCATCAATGACGTGATTATGGACATTGAAAGGATGGCGGTGTTGGCACCCAGCATCAGCTTGGCTGCCGAAATTATCAAGGAGGCCGAGATACGTCGACGGACATTTCTGAATGGTTCATGAGCTGTTCTCTCTCTCTCTCAATATGACTTCCTGTTACGTTTATCGACTATCTTCCGTCAGTCCGTGGATGGACCGGGTACTCAGCCGCCGGATGTCCATGACTCTGTGGGGCACGGCAGATGGCACGGCCCCCAAGCGCACTTTACAGTGGCATCTCTCTACGCGGTGATTTGAATCCCCGCGCGCTCAGCATTGTTTCCTTTCTGGCCTGTCTGTATTGGCTAGCTCGCAGGCGACAGCAGCATTATACTAGTTGGTGCTGCTCGGAACGTCTGGCCCCCCTCGAGCGCAGAATTCTCCCATATAGATGTGGCTGCGATGCGACATTCAGTCTTGGAAACGACGGATCCGGGCGTCCTCGCTACTTTTGGGTCTCAGCCTTGCCGCATTCATCTTGGCATGTAACCACTTCCCAACCCGGATGGCGAAATGGCGAACTAGTTAATACCTGTGGTCAGTCCGGTTGTTTATGTGGCCAGTGCCAAGAACAGGACTCTCCGGGTCTCAGGCAACCATCCCAGCCTGGGGACATGTCCCTCTAGGTTGCTAGGTTGCACCAGAGATATCAGAGTTGTAGCTCCATGAGCAGGTGACGGCGGATGCTTGGGCGGGGAAAAGCTGTGGGTGAGAGTGGCAGTTAGGCTAGACGGTCCGAGGAGCCGGCGACTCTGCCAATCTCTTCCCCATTACTGAATCATGACAGATTTCTCTTGGCGGTGCATGCAAGCAGTGCAACGCCTTTCCCCAAGTTTACCCCGGACTGCAGGAACCAGGCGTTCAATCAGCAGCATTGCATATGCGCTCTCTACGTCACGCACACCACGGAGTTTACTCGGTCCAATTCTCGCTGATTGCATTTCATCGTCGCCTTTCGCCCGTGTCTGCGCGCGTCTTTTCCCATTAACGGCTACCACAGGCTCTCACGCACGGCGGTCTAGTAGAGGAGTTGAAGTCCGCCGGGGACAAGGAACAATGGGGGGGGAAAGGGAACAAGGGAAAAGGGAAAGAGAAACAGAAACAGAAACGGAAACGGAAACAGAAACAGAAACGCAACGGGGGCTACCTACCTCTGGCTAGCTGATCCTGGATATAATTCATGCTTCCCGGCCTGAGCACTTCCCGCTACAATCTACATCCTCACGCACTCTCGTCTTGCTACGACTATCCAGCCGACACCCTCGACTAGTACTCTCTCATACATACATACCCGTGATGGCGACATATTGTCTACTTCTATTTCATGAACCCTGGCCGGGGTGCTGGCTGCATCCGCGCCGCAGATTTCAGCGTGTTTGTCTATCCAATGTTGTAGCATAGCCTAGCGGTGCGGGCGGGAGTTCCGGTGCTGTCTCATTGATGTCGGTGGTTCGACTTGAGGTTGTTTTTTTTTAGCGGATTCTGTTTTATATACAGCAATTAAGCGCCAAAATGTCGTTTTACTCAGTCCCGCCCTCTCCGAATATCATGTCAAATGTAGATCAGAGCCTGACCACAGCTATGAACCGCTTATTCACGAACGCTCTCCATTTCGAAACGAACCGACAGCATACATCACCACGAGTCGAGGACAGCGAGATCAGTAGGGCAACCTCGGCGTCGTTGCTCCTAGCGTCGAATCCCTGATTCCCACGCCCCGAATGTTTCGGTTCAACGGCCTTGGCTGTTCATTCGTAGCGACTATTGTGTCGATCTATGCCGGGATGATCATGCGACGATAACATCGGCAAACTGACTACTTAGACCAACGGAGACATCCCCGCCTATAGACAGATCGATTCTAACGCGACTGAGTATATAATCTGCCCGGTTGACCAAGGGGATAAAATCTGAAAGAAATAAAGAGGCGTGCCGGAGTCTATGCGACGTCCATTTCATACGGCCCAACCTATTCCCGTCATGTTATTCGCGTTTCATTTCAGCCGACCCAATCCCGCTTACATTTATGGAGTAGTTATAAAATACAAATATAGACGCAAAGAAAAAGAGTAAAAGACAAGAGTGTAAGAAGTAAACCCGTGAAAATACAATGTGAAAAAAAAATACAAAATGAAATGAAGTACATACGGAATATACCATGAGTATCGAGATAAAATCAAAAGCCCCAAAACAGCCCCCCTGTTCATTAAACCCCCCGCGTTTTTACCTAGAGGAGCCGACCGACCTACCTAGATGAGGTACAGCTCCAGCTTTGCCCCCGACTTGCGACTCTACGGCCGAGGTGGCTAGCTACACGATCCAATCCCGGCCCCTCACCCTATCCATAATAAATCCCCATCCATCACGCATCCGTCCACGGGCTAGCTATCAGACTGCCTAGTGTAGTCAGATCGCCGGGCGACGAATGCGACGTTGAACGCACCTATCGCTGAACAGGCCATATTGGTGGCGTTAATCCAGGACAGGCTCCCGATGAATGCAGAGCTCCTCGTTCCCTTTCCAGTCCCCCTTCCCCCGCAAAGGGAACAAAACCGAACAAAAAAGACCCGAGAGAGACCCGAAAAGAGAAAATGATGGCCAGGCAGACGCCCCATAACGACGCGCGATCTGTCGGTCGGGAGCATGGGCTTGACGCATAGGCATATGCATGAGAACGTCCCCTTCATCAAGAACATTCCCAAGACCCGAAACAGCCGAACGTGAGAGAAGCCCATACACCACACACCCAGCCCTGACGTAGGTTACAGGCGATACGGCTTACTAGGTATCAACAAGGCCAGCCTGCCTACCCACTGCTACGACGCAGAAGGAGAAGAAAAAAAAAAGAAGG
This sequence comes from Xylaria intraflava, assembly GCA_022385655.1. Taxonomy (NCBI): domain Eukaryota; kingdom Fungi; phylum Ascomycota; class Sordariomycetes; order Xylariales; family Xylariaceae; genus Xylaria; species Xylaria intraflava. Next base: position 57,289 of record MU279845.1, on the reverse strand, counting down.
GTGAAAATCTAGAGTAAGGCAGCGCATGGAACGCGAGATATAAAACCACCTGCCGGATTCGAAGACCCAGCTTTTTTCCCCCCTTAACCTGACCTCGCTACACTCTTCAAGGCACACCAGACCTTGCCTACCTAAGCGACCTACACCAACCTTGTCACGTTGTTCGCTAATCTGGTGTTGCGTTTCACGTAGATGTTGTCGTTACCCGGTTTATGGGGCGTGCATACCGTAGCACGTAGATAGGAAAATAAAATCATATCATTCTACACAGACATCGTTGCAATGCCAAGATCACGTCGTCTCCTCGTGTCGAGCGTGGACAAGCCGGCAACTTGTAGATAGCTACATAACAAGGTGACTCGGCCTCCTTCGTCGATATAGTCGAGTCGACCCCGTCCAAGCAACCGGGCTATTAGACCGAATAACGGGATGATGGAAGTACACACACCCTTGTTCTGACCGTCCCGCTGCGAGAGATATAGAGTACGGGGTATTGTCACTCTAGGTACACCTAGGTCACATTAATTCTCTTGGCTTCGACGAAATGTACGTGTAGCCCTCCATGAGAGGCATATCAATCACGAAGGACGGGAGTCTCTGGAACCGGGTTCGGCCCCTCACACACACACACACACACTCTCTCTCTCTCTCTGTCTCTCTCTTCATGACGCTTGCACATAAATTATAATCTCTCCTGAACGAAACACGGGGAGCGAAAAAAAAAGACAAATTCTAATATCTATCTAAACCCAGCCGGCGGCTCCACGCCGACGTATCCGCGTAGGATCCCAGCCCTTGCCCAAAGGGTGAACACGTTGAGGTGAATCAGACGTGCCCCCCCCCCCCCCCCCTCCCTCCCCATAGAAAATTCCATCTTTCGCATAGAAGAAGTCCAGGGTAATTTTTTTTTTCGGCCAATAGCTAGCATCAAGCGTTTCGTCCCCGGGAAGAAAAGCTCATAAAAAAATGCCCGATCGCCCGATCCCAATTCGAGATACTGTCTGCCTTCCCCCCCGGTGGGTCAAACAGAGGAGGCCGGTCTCGCTGTGACTTCATCTATCCGTAGCATGCCGGTAGCAGCGGAAACGGCGGGCAAAACCAGTAAAATAAAAAAAATAGAATGGAATTCCCTGCTCGCCGAAGTATACGGCGATCAGCCAACCCGGCAGGCACTAGATAGGTGACTGTACCTAGATTTGTAGACAGCGTCTTTGTAAGCGTTTCGGGCCCTCAGTTAAAGTGCTGACGGGTTGATCCGAGTCGGCTTCGGCACTGGGGAGAGTGGTCTATCTGGTCACCCCCCAACTAGTACGACAATGAGAGATCCCTTCCTCGAGCGGGCCCGCCCCGTTCCACCGCGAGAGGAGAGCAATTGTGGCTTTGGCCGCAGAATGCGCTCGAAATAGGTATGATGACAGATGCGATGGCCGCCTCGTAGACGGTGCTCCGCCCGTGCGCGACCTAGGTATACCATCCATTTAATACGTGCTAAGGGCGGGAAAGGTAAGTCGTGAGGGCCTATGACGCACGCCCATGTCGCCTCCCTGTGAATCCGTCGTCGCCACCCGGTCCCCAGCTCGCTGCCGCCTCACCAGGTTCCCGCATCACGTCGTAATGCTGCGACCAAGGCCGTACGCAGTACCCATCTGATTACCACGCGGGCCTCGTCCGGCTTGCACGATGCTTCACTGGCGGCAGGGACCCTAGCCCTTCAGATAGCGCCGCCCTCGTGTCTCGGCATCTGCTGCTACACCCGCCCATCAAGTGCGTGCAGCGCCGCCCCTGGGGCGCTCGGCGGGCTGTATAGCGGAGGCACGATCCCAGGCATGCCTCGAGCTGCAAGATACGCATTCAGCCCGAGCCATCCCGGTCTCCGACAGGTTACGGAAGAGAAGGGAGGGAGGACAAAAAAAGAACCACATCGAAAGCCAGGAAGACTCATCAGGATACGAGAAGATATGCCGCAGAGACGGCTTCCATTGGTTCGCGGCGCGCTCTATCGGCCAGGCCTCAAGCAAAGCTTTTGCCGTCGCCAAGCACGATGCTAACAAACCTGAAACCTCGCACTCGGAAGGTACCAATTGGTCTCGTTATCAATCCAGTCAGGGCCCGATCGACTATCGCCGCCCATGCTAAGCACCTACCCCTTCGGCGCAGATGGAGCTGCGCATCGTGGTTACTATCGGATCATAGCGGGACGCAGCGCGCACCCATGGGCCCTCCCTGCGTCAGGATCCGGCGGATTTCATGGCTCGAGCGCATGCCCGACGTCAGTCGTCACCATACATCCATAGTGAATCCCATTCCAGGGCGTCCAATCATGAACACGCAGGTAAGATAGGCTCAAGGCCGCCAACCCCCTCGACGATAGCACGTATTCGGATCTGGCCCCAAAAGCACGCGGAACAAGGAGCCAGCCAGCTTCCAATGGATGGAATTAATTTTGGGGGGGGGGGGGTTGAGTCTTTTACTAGTAGTCCTAGACAACGGACACGCGTCCACCATCGAGGAGGATTTTTTTGGTCCTCGGGCCTCGGCTCCCGCTCCGTACGGTCGCATCACGTAAGTGGCTCCATTTCTCCAGATTACATAATCCCGCTTCTTCCCGGCCCGAAGTGTTCTCCCTTCGGGCCGCCCCCTTTTTGGGGTTTTCCACTTTTACCCCTTTTCACTTCTGACTCTCTTTGTGAGGGGATCTTCACCGTCGTCGATGAGAAACGAAAGGCCGGGGCGACTTGACAATAGATGAATAGATGACTGAGAAAGAAAAGGAGAACGTTGCTTTGGCGCATACGGAGATGTACGCCGTTATCGTTGCCGAGGCGCGTCAGTTGGTTTTCTCGGTTTTGTTCCGCGGGAACTTGTCAATGCTATATTTATCCCGAAGCCTTCGATGATCACGTAGCGGCTATGGGATTTTCATCGCGACGTTTGTACTTGCTAATCGAGTAATATACCTAAGACCGAAACTCGTCGGCGATGAATCATGGGATTTTGATTTGATCGGATCGTTCGATGTATGATTAATCGATGATTACTGATCGGGGATCACACGACAAGTGATCGGGAAGAGCGGTCAAAGCGATTTATGTATTGGAACAAGCGAGTAATTTGCTCGTTCAACCTTGACCGATGGGTATTTTGAATTTTCAGTGTTGATCTCCCAAACTCAACGTAAACGATCTTCTGAACCCCTTCTTATTCCCGGTATTCTTGTAAATTTTCTGGGTCGACGTAGCTATCCCGCGGTTTCGGCCTCACTCCGTACGCCGTACAGATTCCTCGGGCTGCTTGCCAGCGATAAGGAAATTACATAAGCAGGGGTGAAGCTGGCAGCAGTGATATCAAGCATAGAGATATTAACACCGCGATGTCTTTATAAGCTTAACAGTGTATCCAGTGGTACAAAGTGCCTAAAGGCGCCGCTACCTAACCATCCCGTCCCCTCAAGATGGGGACCGGTTCGATTCGCTGTAAAGGCAATTCAAGAACACGAGTTTACCTCGAGCTTGCCCTTCACGGCTTCTCCAGTCACGCTGGAGATAAACCCATAGACGTACTCTGGTTTGCCTAGGCCTAGACAAAGTAGGCAAATCAAGGTAGGTTGCCCGCGGGTGAATCGAAGTAAGCTGATAAAGTAAACAAAGCGTTTTTTTCCCGTACAAGGACGGTTTTCTTTTGCTTTTTACGCCCCTTTTTTCACCCTTATTTTTGAGAAGGAACTACAAATTTGATATCGAACCATGTAGTACGGTTCGTGATCGAGGTCTACGCCTTTGGGAAGCCTCGAGGCCTAATAAGGGGGACGGGGGCGGGGCGGAACGAAGAGTTGAAGAAAAACATTGACACTATGATGAACAAGTAGAGTAGACTGAGGCCGGCAGACCCTTATGCCCCTTGCGAAGCTTGTTGTAGCTAGAGCGTTAATGATAGGGATGGCTTCCCGCGAATTTCCCATCAGTTCCAAAATCCGCGATGCTTGCCACATCTACGACGTGTGCCAATGAACTTCTGCCGGTACATTACTACCATATACGCTCCCCAGTCCACGATGTAGCATCTCCCCTATCTTCGTCCTGCGGCAACACTCAGCTCGTAAACTATAATACTAGAACTAAACCTCCCGGAAAATCAAAGTCGTAATCTTCCGTCTATCTACACAACCAATAAATTCAAAAAGTGAAAAAAAAAATTGGATGTAGTCGTAGTGTCGCCCTGGCATTAAGTCGTCGGCTCTTAACCCCCCGAAGGGGGCCTGACAAGTGGCCGAGCTCCAGCGCGCCCTGCTTTCGCATTTGGGATGGGTATTTGTTTGCGGGTGACTGCCGGCACTTTCGCCACAGACGCGTCCTCCCTTGTGGCTTTTTGCTTGGGTAAGGGGCCCCTTACCCGTCACAAATAGCAGGAGGCGCTAGCCGGACCCGTATCTGAACCTGTGACGTGTAGTGGTAGGATGGCAGCGCTGACCACTGCGTCACTGGTACTCGTCAGTTATTTGGGCAGAGCGTTGTCCGGGTCTATATGGTTCTAGTGGTCTGTTGTAGGTGCTTGGGCGCCTTAGAAATAGGGGCTGGCGGCTGCCTGGGCAGCGGCGAGATACTTGAGTACTTAGACCCGGGTACGTAGGTACCTTGGGGCGTATCTATCTGCCTTATTCATGGCATTGCTGCTGTAATGATGGTCGTAACCTTGCCGTTCGTCCGGTCGTATTTCTCGACTATCCAGTGGCGCTGTTTGCCCATAAATCCTTGTTGGTGTATTTGAACAGCTGGTCTATAGTAGCAGAGCAATGAGGTCGGACGAACAATATGGCTACGACTATCGACGGCTGATTTGTCTTTTCTCTCTATTAACGCAGAATAGCTGGAAGTATAGCTTAGGTGTAGGCAAGGCGATACGCAGTAACATATCTGCGTCAAAATATACGAGGTCGACTAGTAAATCCAAGTGCTTGAGATTTTAGACATGGGCAGTTTTAGATGACGTAGATGATAGGGCATAGAAACCGGTTAAATTAAGTATCTAAGTCTAGCGAAAGAAGCAAAAACAAAGGTGATGTAAGTCCTCCGCCTCGGGGTGTGTTATCAAATCTACGTACACACTTTCAAGCACGATTACAAAATGGAACAACCCCTTAGTTAATAATCCCATCACCATAATTCTATCCATAAGCCGACTTCGATATACAAGCTTAAGGCGATGAAGAGCAAGAAGATGGTCTGGATTATTGTCAAGCTACGCCATTATATTACATCAGACAAGTAGTATGAACAACCTAAAGCCGTCTAAACATCCGTACTCTTCCCATACTAACAAACGGACATAGCCCATGAACTACAAAATAAAGACCACCATGGATATATATAGATCACCGAGTAGCCGAACCGGTATTTCTTCGCGTCAGGGCATAAGAGCAAAAACCACACTCGGAGTCTCGGCCCCTATGATGACGGCTCCAAAACGCCACACCAGATATACCTCTGCTAGATATTATTCTACAATGGTGCTACATCAGTTAGAAGATACCATATATAAGCCAGCTCTACGAAATACGGTAATTCAGTGAACAAGTACACATGATAAACTACCTACGTAGCGGCACGTAATAACATGGTAGATCAGGAGTTAGATAGGCAGCAAAACCAAGGGCGACACCGTATGAATACACCATGAATCATAGTATATAAGATCCACAAATCGACGCAAGATAATACAGTCTATAGTACCTAGTGATACCGGTGCCGGAACGGGTGTGCTAAGTCTACTTTTCCAACTCGGACGCCACACCAAACCGGTACGGCAGTATTCCTGACGTTCCATGCACGATAACGCCGCCCAGCTAATCTAGTCCGAACAAAGCCTCGTTTTTAGTTTGGCAAGCACCCAGAACCCGGAGTGGGACATCCCAGTGCTGGGTTTTCGTCCGCTTCCAGATCGCGGCCGCAAGGGCATGATGAGTAATCTACTCCCTGGCCTACTGCGGCGTGATGGGCTTCGATTCGGGTACGTAGTCGGTAGTACCTCCCATGTTGAGCAACCATACGCTGCCAGGATGCGGCGGCGCCATCTGCCCGTGAAGCATTGTGTTGGGGAACCCGTAATCGAACGGGGCGGCGCCTTCGATCTCCTGGATATCCTCAGCTGACAAGGAGATCTTCAGAGCCTCGACGTTAGCCTTTAAGTGCTCCACCGTTCTCCCGCCGATGATGGGAAAGACGTAGGGCGTCTTGTGCATGACGTAGGCCTGCGCAATGCTCGTCATGACGGTCTTCTTCCGGTTGGCCACGGCCTCGAGGGCCTTGCAGACCTTGATATCCGCCTCCGAAAGCTCGGGCCGGCGTCCTCCGCCTTGCTTGCGCTGCTCTTCCGTCTTGAACTTGCCGGAACCGAGCGCGCCCCACGGCGCGAGCGCCATGCCTTCGTCCTTGGTCATGGGAATAATATCTCGCTCGAAGTCGCGGGCCGCGGCTGACCACCGACCCTGGTAGACGGAAAACTGGCGTAGACCATGGTTCCGGGCATATTCATTGGCCTTAGAAACGACCCAAGCCGGCGTATCACTAATACCCAGGTAGAGGACCTTCCCAGCAAGCACGAGCTGGTTGAGAGACTGCATCAGCTCGGGAATCGACACGCTGAAGTCCCACCAGTGCAGATAGAGCTAGTTCGCCGAGTCAGTTTTCCCGCGGCTGTATATGGAATGAGGAGATTGTAGACAAACCAGATCGATGTAGTTGGTCTGAAGCCTCTTAAGAGAGTTCTCAACAGACAAATGCATGCTCTTAGTGCCGTTACCCTGGAAGTTGATCATGACCTCGTCAGGACGGCCCTGGTAGAAGTTTGTCGTGAACTTGGTCGCAATGACTTTAGAGTGTCTGTTTAGCAGCTGTTCGACGCGAAGCCTACCGGTGGAAAAAAGAGCCACGTACCCATTTGGTCACGGTTGCCGCGCTTTTTCATCCACTCTCCGATCCAGGCCTCAGAATCTCCACCCTGGTAGTTGCCGGCGGTGTCGATAAAGTTGCCTCCGTTGTCAAAGAAGTAGTCGAGGATCTGGTTGGTGGTGTTCTGGTCGCAGACACCCATGCCCTCTTTCCATGCGTTGCCGAAGTTCATGGCGCCAAGGCATAGCGGGCTTACACGAACAGACGCGGAGGGAGATAAGACACGGTAGCGGGCCAAGGGGCCCTTGGGGGGTGCGGCCATGGGTAGGTAAGACATTGCGAATCAGGCGAAGTTAGGAATTAGAGTCGTAGCGGTTGTTCGTGGGTTTTTTTGGAGTTGCGGCGATTGTGTTGAGAAGTGGGGGGACAGAGAGATGGAGGGAGAAAGGGCCTTTTATACGAAATGCATTTATGACTTCACACATCCCCGCTGCCTTCACCTCCATCTCCACCATTGCTGGCGGACATCCACGGTCCTGCTTAGCAATCAAGTCGAGGCCAGACGCTGGATGAGATCATCTGTGCTGCAGACCGAACGGGCTTGAAATTCTGCATGGGGAGCCATTCGTATGTGGGCTAAATGAGGAGTTCGTCCAGTCCCGGGCGACCTACACCCAAAGTGGATTGTAGGAGCCGTCCGTTGCGGACATAACGCCTTAACGCCATTACTGATCATAATGCGAGATGGTGTGGTGTACTGACTGGTTTCCACAAGCTATATCCATGGGATGATTCAACGAGGCTCTCGCTTCTCGAGGTACACTCAACAGGATTTCTCACTCTCTACGCCGCAATACGATAATCGGACTTAAAAGCCTCCATTCGGCGACAGGCACGGCAAGACCGCTAAGACCAGCATATCACGATACCGATCACGATAGCGGTGAACGAGACATGCTTACAACGCGCAAATATTTCCTTTTGCGTTTTCAACCCGATGTATCTCTACACCACGAAGGTGTCTCTTTAAGTTGATCAGTAATCGCGACTAGCTTTCGTGACGTGACGTGGATCTTCCGCTGAGACGGTGGACCGGTAGTATTACCACAATTCGCTGACGTTGGTTCACTATATTGAACAGGGTAGACTCAATGGACTGCGAGCCCTGCCGGCGGCGACAACAGCTTATTAATTAAGAGTTTAGCGATAACAGCCTCAGGTTTCTCTCCAATGTTCTCAGCTGTAGGAGCCAAAGGCACCGAAAGTCCGACCAGACAGAGTCGGCAGTAATAAGACGTGGATCCTGATTCTCTGGCGTTCCGAGCAGATTTTGCACGGGGTGTTGGTATCGATACTGGCTTCATCATAGGCTATCTAGCCACCTGTGGCTGGTATTCACGTGATATGGAAGCCACATACGATGACCGGGTATAAACAGGAGGGTGTCGTACTCAGAGACCTACTTGGTAGTTACCTGCGGAGACAAGACCACGGCAATAAGACTTCTGTTCGAAACCAGTACGTACGTACGAAAGCCTATTCAACAACTACCGTAAATACGGCTTCTCCTGGCCTCGCTCTGTCATCCCCAATACGGCAAGCCCGGCAAGCCCAGCAGGCCCGCAAATCGCCGGATGGGGTGACGGCGCATTACGTCGGCTCGACTGTCGCCGGGTACGTAGCTGAGAAACGACGTCAATAGAAGCTTAAGCGGTACCTAAGGCTTTGGCGCAAGCAGATATTACCTACATAATTATCCCTGGCGGAATACCGGCGGACTAACAGAGACTAGAAATATACCTACCCACGCCGAGTGTCGGCTGAAGTAAACGCCATCCAGGTATATCGATCGGCAGTATGATAAAAGGGGTTGTTTTGTGCTCCTGGCGTGTAGCTCAGGCCGGTATCTCGGAACTACGGCACCATAGCCATGAGTGAGTGCCCAGCATTGCTGTTCTTCTGACGGGAAAGAAGGTTGCCAGCACCTGGAATGTATTCAGGACAGTAGATGACGGAGCATACCTGATGGTACGGAACACCGCCAGCCGCAATACATAGCATAGGCTATTGGATAATGAAGATACATACCGGATTGATAATATCATGCAGATGCGTGACCAATATTTCTGACTGCCGACGAGCTGCTAACGTCTTTTGCCCACGCGCGTCCAGAATCAGCTCATGATGTGCTGCTTAAGTTAATTCTTATGACGGTCTGGACCCGGCGGGCTGGGTCCAACCATAAGTTTATCCAGCGGAATCCATCACCCTGCTAGACTTCATCCCTCCGCGAACACACCCGGAAAGATAGGGGACATGAGTCGCGATGCGCGGGGTTCCGCATGTCTCATTGGCTCAGGGAAGAACAAACGAGTACAAAACCAACTAGGTACCCTAGGCCAACAACACACCATCCGTGCTCGCCCTTTTCAAGAGCGAAATGGACTTCTTAAGAGGGCGGGGAACTTAGGCTCAAGTCTATGTAATAAGTCTTTGACGCTATTAGACCGGGCGAGTATATAATCCGCTTCGCCGCCGCCGCCGTCCTTCTAGGTACGTGTCGGGGCACACGCAGGTCGTTATTCAGCGCGGCAACTCGTCACATCCCAGTCCAGTCCGCGTGGTCATCCCTCTTCCACTGCCATACCGGAAAACGCCGTGGGTAGGTCCCTACATAAGCCAACAAGGTAGCAAAACCGCGACAACTCATGCGTCCCGAACAAGATAACGAGGGGCCCGTGATATAGCGGCGGAGTCAACATAACGACGATACGACCCGGTTCATAACGCCTCGGAAAAAAACCAGTATGGGCGGTGGCGGACCCGTCCAAGCATAGCAGACAAGGCAACGCCGGAAAGATTCCACACGGCAAACCTCAGATCCACGATGCTGAATAGAAAAACCCTCTCCGCGCAAGGAAAGCAAAACGAGTTCAACATCAGCGGACCCCTGCACGTAGTAACCATAGCAACTACCTCCTATCAGTAACGACAACAGCAACCAAAAATAATTAGTAATTCTCTTTCTTTCCCCTTACTGTATGAATTAGTCATCTCCCCGCACGTCTTGACGAGCAGCGGTCTTGGGATAGGGGAACCGACAGATGGAGTGCAACAAAACACCAACTCACCCAAGTCCCTCAACGGGCCATACGGGGGTTACGTGGGAAACACAAAACCGACCAAGCAAGATCCGGTATTAAAAGCATGGTGTCATGATTCCAAAAAGGACATGATAACTACCAAGAGGACTAGATAGATAACCAAAAAGATATAAAATAAAAGTCGCTCCTTGTTTTTTCAATGGTATATAGACCTGCTCTCAGCCTCTCCCAAAATAAAAAAGAACGCCCGCCCGCCGGCCCTTCCTTCATAGGTTGTTGACTTGCCCTCGCCCGCCTGACCGTTCCAGACACAAAATGGCTTTAAACCCGTCCCCCTTCCCCCTTACCACCCACCCGCCAAAAAAACACGGCTGAGAAAGAATCGAAGCAGATCTCAATCAACCAATCAATCACGCCAGTCACCACTGGGGTATCAGTGATATTAACCTCATATTAACCCGCCGTACAAATGTTTTGTTTTTTTGGGGGAAATCGAATCCACTCCCCCCTTCCTCTCGACCAAACCATGTGGCAGAGATGCCCATTGCGCCTCATTCAAAAATAAAAAAAGGTCACGTTGCTCCGTACGTATCATACGTTTCCAGTGACTCATAGAAAGGGATTGCGTTGCTTTTTTGGATTCCCCATGTTTTGGCGCTGCGTGTGTACCAAAGGGGGAGAAAAGAGAGAAAGATCAAGTGTCCTGGGTGTGGAGAATAATGTGACATTTGTGTCATGACCGACTCGCCGATAAGGACCGTGTATCCCGATCCCCATGGCGCTCGCTGCTCGATCTGCCTCGGAGACCGAGAAATGTCGTTGAAATACATGGTAAGACAGACGTAGAAGAGAAGTAAAAAAAAAAAAAAAAAAATGAAGACGCATAAGCCCTGATGAGAGAGAGTGGCGCTTGAATTTTGGTGGCATAAAGTCGATTTAAGGGCATTATTCGTTTAAGCTGAATCTTGGGATTTCCGTCGTGAAAATAACTTCCGCAGCCCAATTGTAGAACGAGCGGCCCTCAGCCGCACGGGGCTCTCTCGACCGAGCTTACTGGTCGATTCGGAAGGAAGAGGTGATGCCGGCAGTGGAGGCGGCGGCGGTGGTGGTGGCAGCTTGACGGTAAATTCTTTCTGTAGTAATGGTGCGCCGGGGGGCCTGTTCAACTTGCGCTCGGGAATGACCGTCGGCGGTCTTAGCGCTAGGCCGGCGAGCTCTGGTATTCGGTACTCAAAGCCGCCTTCGATGACGGATGGGTTTGTTGTCGTCGTCACTTCGGTCGATTGCGTCGATTGTGACTGTCGCAGCCATTGACTCGTTGCGCTGCTCCCCTCGCATTCTTCTTCTTCGTATGCCTCTTCGTCTTCCTCCAGTAATTCCTCCTCCTCCTCATAACCAGCTGGGGTATCCCGTTCCTCGTCACCGCAAACCACGATATACCACCGGATACTCTCCCCCCGTTGAAGCTGATCCCGAAGCTTTTCTAGCCAACCGGCCTTTTTCGTGCTAGCCCCGAAGACCTTCCTGCCATACTCCTCACTCGGGCCGTGCATAGCTCTATTAGGGTCCCGTTTCGTGCGTGCTTCATACCGGTGCATCTCGTCGGCAATGGAAACCGAGGTGCTCACTTTCACGACGTAATCGGCCACATAGGCCCAGGGACCACTAGCCATTGACTCGTCCTTAGGATCGAATTCCTCCAGTAGCTTGATTGTAGGCGAATTGTCGCCGTGATCCGGTTTCTTGTTGGCGAGTGAGGATGTCGACAGCGTCGGAAAGGCAGGGAACGGGGTGTTGTGGGCGACGTCATCTGGGCCGCCTATTCTCGACCGGCTTAGCGATTTACTGCTCTGGCGTGATGTGCTCCTACTCCCCGCGGCCATGCCATTCCCGTTGGAATGTGCCGGGTCATCTGGAGCGTGGTATTCGGCGGAACTGGTGCGTGAGACATAGGAGGAGTCGTTTGAAGGCGCGTGGTGGTGTCTCTGATAGGCGGGCGGCGTAGCATTTGGTGAGGGTGCAGGGTGCAAAGGCGGGAGGAAGCTGTACAGGTTGTAGAACTGCTCTATAATGGCAGCCTCGCTCCTCGGAGCGACAATCCACTCGGTGGCGCCGTCCTCGATGTCATTGCCGGCGATAAAATAGCGCACGCTCTTCCGATGCCAACGGAAGCCGTGACAGAGATAGGTCGGCATTCTGCAGCTTGCGGGGGAGCCGTCACGGAGAAACAGGCCAGCGGCGACACGGCAACACGGCGAAGCGGCAGGGCGGCCGGAGGCAAGGTGGACAGTGCGTCGCGGGTCGAGAAACGGACTCCGGAGGGCGAATGCAGTTCATCGAAGACAGCGGAAACCAAAAGTCGGACACTTGCAGAGTTCAGGGCGGCCCGATGTGGACGGCAGGAAGCGGATTACCGACGGGATCGAGCCAGTATCGAGCCAGTATCGAGCCAGGCTTATCGCCAGGAGCAGGCCGTCTCTCTTTGGTTCTACCCTTTACCCGCCACTTTTTATGGCGCAGGATGAATCGGGGTTAGCGCTGTCGCCGCTTGTGTCCGGCAGCGAAGCTCGTCGCCAGTCAGGTGATTCGAAGGCCCGGTCATGGCCATTCATTAATACCTGATCCCTTGCACTGCCTGGACTTTTATGCAGCGAGCCGCCGCCACTGGCACTGGCAGCGTCTCTGGGCCGCATGCCAATTTTCGCCCTCTCCGCGCGTAGCATTCCGTTCCCCGTCTCCACCCAATCGAGAGATCTTTTGCTGCTTCCGGTATAACTCCATGCAATCCACCCTGAGCGCCTAACCCAGTGTATCTGGCACCTGCACCCTTGCGCTGGTGAGTGCTGGCGAGTTGTTGCTACCTAACGTGACAGTGAGTGACAGTGAGTGACAGTGAGGGGGCCTTTTCAGTGTTGCGTACGGGGTCGCAGCACGGAATGTCTACTCAGGACAGGATTTCATGACGATCGGTGAATACGCATGCACTGCTGAGGCGCAACTCGACGTGCCGTACGCTAGTTGGCCAGTACCGGTTACGTAGATACAACCGTCTAAGTAGGTACACCGTATAGGTGAATCACACGTCTAGAGAGGCAATACAGCAGAAGACGGTCGTGCGTAATTCAACTTCGTCTCAAAATTTACTAAGTGCGAATACTGTCCCATCTCAACAATCGCCCGTATCGCCATGGCGTTGTGGCGGACAGCGCTGCGATGGCTCCCTCGTCCAAGATCGCTGAACTTTCTCCCGTCATCTTCCGCCTCACATACACGTCACCATATGCCAACAGCTCCAGTGTTAGGGAGGCTCAGCAGTCTTGCAGCGGCGCTCTCTACAGCGCGTCCGCGATCGGAACCGCGAATCTTTCCGAACCGAGGATTTGATCTCGTTGATAAGGACCAGCCCATGGAGGAAGAGGCGATGCAAGAATACAAGCCGGAGCATTTCTATCCGGTTCGGTTAGGCGAAGTGTTCAACGACAGATTTCAAACTGTCACCAAACTGGGCTACGGCTCTTGCTCGACAATATGGCTCGCGCGTGACTTGCAGTCAGTATCTTGCCAGCGCCAGTGCAATGGTTAGCTGATCATGAAATCGTAGGAATCACCAATATGTGACCCTGAAAGTTTACATACACAACTCCGTCCATCACCGCGAGCTACCCTTTTATGAGCACTTGAGCAAAATCCCACCTAGTAAGCATCTAGGTGCTGGTAACGTCAGAAATCTCCTGGACTGGTTTGAAGTCGCCGGCCCTCACGGAAAGCACATCGTGCTAGTTCTGCAGGTTTCGCAGATGAGCCTCCGCGACATGGATACGGTGTTCATGAAGGGCCTCGGCTTTGATGAGGATTTTGTAAAAGGAGCCGTCAAGGAGCTTCTCAAAGCGGTTGATTTCTTGCACACGGAGGTGCAGGCAGTGCACACTGGTAGGCAGCACTTCTTCCCTTCGATGCACTTTTATAAGTACTCGTGCGATGCTAAGACGGGTTAGATATACATCCGGGTAACCTACTACTCGGATTCAACGACGACTCCCATTTCAAGAAATTGGAAGATAACGAGTTCTCGAATCCTGTTCCCCGCAAGGAACTACCCGACCGAACTATTTACTTCTCGCGTCTCATGAAGCCCCAAGTCGGGCCGCTGCTCCTCTCCGATTTTGGAGAGACTAGACTTGGACCTGGACCCCATGCTGGTGATATCATGCCCATCATGTACCGAGCCCCTGAGACGCTCTTGCTGATCCAGTGGAGCTACGCGGTCGATATCTGGAGCGTTGGGCTCACTGTAAGTTGAACCAAGGACGAGCATTTTTCATTCACTTCCGCGCTGATCATATGTTGCCAACAGGCGTGGGATCTCCTTGAAGGAAGGACTCTATTCAGCGCCCGCAAAGAAGACGGCAGTCTTTCGGACGGCGCCCACTTCTCGGAGCTCATCGCCGCGCTAGGCCCGCCACCCGCCGAGCTCCTGGCCAGAAATCGTCGGAGAGCGCTTGAGTATTGGACTGAAGACGGTATGTGCCTGAACCACTTGTGAGATTTGTCCCCGGAAATGGGCGACTAATATCCTTCCGTCTCACTATTAGGAAAATGGGGCGAATTTGTGCCAATACCGATAGAGAAGACACTGGAGGCGTCCGAGACGAAACTCAAAGATAAGTCTAAATTCCTGCAGTTCATCCGCAGAGCCCTAGCCTGGGATCCAAGTAAGCGGCCAACAGCCAAAGAACTGCTGAGGGATCCGTGGCTGCTTGAGTAATAAGGTAGGTAGGTATCGCACCTCTTACTTAGTACACGGGGATCGTCTACCTACATACTCAGTAAGTCACGCTGATCTTCAAGCCCGTTTTTTCCAAAATGAAAACAAAGCGCATCCCACTCAGTCAGTGTAGGTGGTATTTATCTAGTGTACTAGGGTCACCTCGGGTTAGTAACAAATTAGTGTGCATTCGAGCGATGCACTCCTTTTTTCACGCGAGCTTATGCAAAGCCGGGTATGCACTGCTGCTGGGGCCAGGCTAAAAGCAGCATGGCCCCGGTGAGATTCTTATGATATGGCGATGGCGGGCCAGCCGCACCCCGACCCCGAGTCCCGGTCGACAGAATGCGAGGGTAGACCGTTCGAGGTCCGCCTTTTCGTCTCCGAGGAAATGTTCGGATATCCAATGAGATATCCCGTCTACTTATAGATATATATCTAGGTTGGCTGCTATTGCAACTTGCGCGCCATTTTTCGACCCCAGCTCGTACATTGCGTTCTATTCTCTGTACGTTGCCTTGCAGCTGTATATGTACTTCATATAATGTGCCACTTGATTGCTTCAGAATTGAATGGGAACTGGTGCTTACAAGAGGGGTGAAAACTTGGCGTGAGCCGGTGAGAAGCTGGTTGCGCTCAACCCCCGGAACAATGCCAATGCGTTTGCCCTCGGGTAGACATTGCCCGGCTCTCTATCTAGGAGGTATAACTACCTACATGTAGGTACAGACTGTAGATACCTTGCCATCGACGGGGTTCAGTTGTTAGGCGAGCCACACTCCGGTGTCCGACCCATACGGGAGGCACTTGGGTTGTGATGGTGTGAGCTGTTGTGTGGGTCACGTTGCATTTCTGGGGATGGCTTGACAGGGGCATACGTACGTGCCATGACTCCGTGTGCTAAGCCTCTTGAAAACCCGCGGGCAGAAAACGAGCCTCGACTATGTCTGATACGAGCAAGCATTCGCTTCTGGGAGTAGATTTCTAGTATCGACTACTTTGCTACTTTGGTCATGTTGGAACACGTCGATATACCTTCATGTTACTATGAGCATGAGAGACTTCACCTTCACTTCGTACCGGGAATTATGCACTTAACGGGTAGATTTTGACCCCGTCGGACTCATCCTGTAATTCTTCGCTTTTAATTCACTGCCTACTAACAAACAACTTCATCAGTTATCATCCACACCTGACTTTACCTACCGCAAGCTACACTCACGCTCTGTCGCCGGGTATCTCACCTGGATACTGTGACATAGGTTCAAATTGACCACAGTCGACTGCACCAAGTTTAAACCACTTGAATCGATGAAAGGACGGGAACGATGTGGTGAAAACATGACATTGGTGAAACATAAGAAACAAGTCGGTCTATGCAAACGAAAAAAAGGAAAAGGAAACATCGCCGTAGACATGTCGGCGTTCCAGCCCCGTCTACCAGCGCCATTCCCCTAGGCAAAACGAATACTCACGATGAATCAAAACATCCCGATAATACTCACCATTGGTGGTGCCTCATCCTCGTCAACACCCAGTAGTCATCCTCCGGCAACTGCTCAAAGGCCTTTCGCGCCTTTCGCATGGCCTCCGTCGCCTCATCCGTCTTCCGCCTTTCGGCTTCGCGGCGCGCTGCCTGGAACTTATCCGCCAGGACCGCCCAGCGCCGCAGAGAGATCTCCCGTCGGGCCTTTTCGGCACACTCGAAGCACTTCTCGCCGATCTTGCCGCCTTCTTTCAGCGTTTCCGGGAGAGTGTGGATCGTGTCCTGGGCGATAATCCGCGGCTGCACTTGATGGGAGCATCCTGCGTGTGCTAAGTCAGTTCGGCAGAACGGACAGGAGGTATGCTCAGCGAGCCAGGTTTCCATACATTCATAGCATGAAATGTGGCCGCATGGCAGGATGGCCGTCATCTCCGGCGCGGGGTTCGCTGCCGTGATGGCCATCTTCAGAGACGTCTTTTGGCAGATCTGACATACGAGGTTGTCGGGCTCGTCGATCAGAAATGTGATCTTGGGCGAGGGTATAAAGCACTCGTTGTTAGCGCTCTCCTTCCTGCTTTTGGATTCCGGGGCTTCCGAGCGGAATTGTCTTAGGAAGCCTCGGACTAAATACTTGAGATGGGCTGTGACATCTCGGGACTTACGAGGTGAGTCGTTGTTTTGTTGCTCGTCTTCGCTGCGTCGTCGTGACGCCTGCTCGCTTGAGCTGGACACGGATGTCGCCATGTCCCTCCACTGGTTTATCGCTTCAGAGCTTCCCCAATGGCGGGCTTGAGACGGCGCCGGCGGGCTGAACCTTCTATACCGCCTCGGTTCAGCTTGAGGCGCATAGATCGGCTCATAATCGGAATCTAAAGAGGAATCCGAATCGGAATCGCAATCGTAGTTAGGGGCAGAAAACGCAACAGGTAGGTCTCGGTGTTGGCGGAGGTTGATCCTGCTCGGTTCAATGGGATCGTTGCGGATGATACTGTCCGGTGACATGGGACGGTCATCCATATCCTCTCGTAGAGCGATCCGACCGAGGAATCTGCCGGCCTTACTTCTAACGGTTGTACAAAACATAGGTCTCTTTGCCGATAGGCGATATGAAAACTTCTGCTGTTTAAAGATAGTGTGATTTTGTATGTGAGATGTGTATGTTGTGATGGCGAATGAGATGTTCGGGAACGCTGGCACTGCGCGTCGCACTATATACAATCTCATGAACCCGGGATGACAATGGGACAATTACTTTGTCTGTAAACACAAGAAACTGTTTATTTGTCTCTATCCCGTTGTTCCCTTTCACCTTCTTTTCAGTCCGGAGTCAGATAATGAATATGTTCATCATGGCTTTGAATAGTTCATATCTTCACGTTTGACGGTTTCTGCGTTCTTTGTGACTACAAAGACTGAGTTGACTACATGTACCTTCAAAGATTCAAAGAAATCTGACCCAGATACTATCCTAGAGGAACCAATATACATCTCTAGTCTTCGAATGTCACTAGAGAGCAGCCTGACGCCGGACAGGGACTACTTGCTCGTAAACATGCCTGGCTCAAGTATACCTCAGTGCACAGCGTATAGTTAACAAGGGGCATAACCCGATCTTGAATTGTAAAAAATTCAATGCGCTACAGAAACCTGCATACATGGCGCAGTGCATATCGTAACTACCACCCATGATGGAAAAGAATAGCGACGTTGATTTCAATTTTCAGATTTTGAAATTGTTCGAAGTCCAGACTGAATTCAATAGATGCATAGGTATCGGGTTTTGAAATACCTGTATAGATGCATAAGGTGCCAAGAACCTTACCTAGGTAGTCCGGGGAAATAAGCCCCACCTCGAAGGAAGGCTGGTCCCCAAATTTTTGCCCACGTTTTCAGCCTTGCTTGTTATCTTTACCAACCAGTCACCAAATTCCATCCAAACGGCCCGCGACTTCGTTCCATTTTCCAGACATTGAACCATAAGCCACGTCAGAAAGAGTTAGATTCAGAACGGTAAATTGCACCCAGGCTCGCCTCTCCGGTAAAAAATGAGGCTCACGGCCGAGCTTCTGCAGAACTCCCCATCATGGCTCAACGCGCTGAAGGAGCGCGAGCTCAACCTCCGAGGTACGTCAGAAAAGAACAGATACTACACACCTATTTGATCTAGCCGTCAATAAGGAATAAGGAAGAGCAGAGTTGATAGCGAGCCTTCGTCGGCCTGAACAGGACATCGCATTCCCGCCATTGAGAACTTGGGTGTTGCAGGTGTAGGTAATCTCCCGCCGTGTTTGCTCCGTTGTCGCCAGCCGATATCTCTCGTGGTAGATCCGCGAATGGGTGAAAAAGAAGTGGCATTGCTCACTTCCCCGATTGTCATGTTCGCCCGGCTCCACTGGTTACTGACAGATCTTCTTCCTACACTCTCTAGCCCCAAGATGCCATAGATCTAGTCGACAACGACATCCAAGTCCTGGGCAACTTCCCGCTGTCACCTCGGATACACACGCTGCTTCTCGCGCGCAACCGCGTATCCTCCATACAGTTGACGCTCGCGAATTCGATCCCTAATCTCATGAACCTCCAGCTGGAGTCGAACAACCTGTCCGAGCTCGCGGACTTAGACCCCCTGGCATCGTTTCGACGGTTGACACACCTAGTATTGCGGGATAACCCCGTGACGAAGAAAGAGGTAAGCACGCGTTATTATTTTCCCCCGCGATACGGGAAAAAGTCACGCGTGAAGAGGGGAACAAGGGGCTAACGCGACGCGGTAGCATTACCGATACTGGATCCTCTGGCGCTGCCCCTCGGTGCGCTTCCTCGACTACGTCAAGGTGAAGGACGCGGAGCGCCAGCACGCGAAGGAGCTGTTCGGCACAACCGAGTCGCCCACAGACCTCGCGAAGGCGATCATGAACGTCAAGTCCCGCATCCTCGACGCCCCGTCGTCCCTCGAGAACGGCGCCGGCGCCTCGAACCTGTCGGTGCGCATGTCGCGGATCAAGCTCACGGAGAAGGAGAGAAAGCGGCTGCAGGACTTGATTAAGCGGGCGACCAGCCTGGACGAGATCACTCGGCTGGAGACGCTGTTGAAGGAGGGCAGGTTGCCTGCTGGTATCCAGCTGAATGATGAGATGGAGGAGTGAGGGTTGGACGTCGCTGTAGGAATTTGTTTTTTAGAGAGAAAAATAGGAAAAAAGGACAGTTAGGCAGTGGACCGGCGTGCCGGTGTGCCGTCTACGAGAATTTGAGCAGACAGACAAGACCCTGGACTTGACTATATGGGTGCGAGTCCGGTATATACCCCCCTGAGAATCAAGGTCAATTTGAATTTGCTGCTTTTTTGCAGATATCTGAGGGCTGTTCGTTGAACGGCCACTTAATAATACATACGCATGTGCTAATGCCCTTGATGTTAATTGATTAATTACATTCAAGTTCCCCCTGGGAGCTGGTTCTGTACCAGTCGATGAAAGCCTTGATGCCATTTATAAGAATCAACCTTCCGTTGATCCGCCGGCTGAATCACCGCGTTCTTTGTGCTCAATCACCACGCACACCAACACGCACCCCGAGTACGAATGTACCCAACCCGTCCAGGAACCCCGCGCCTGTCGACTCTTGCGGCCGGCTTCTAATCGGCCATAACGACATCGCCATCCTCTCTGCTGGGCTGTCCTCCCTCCTCCTGTAGCTGGTCGCTCGCGCCCATGGGCACGTCGTCATCGCTGACGATCCGGGCTAAGTTGGCGCCGACGAATCCCGCGATGCTGCCGTTCATGCTGCCCCGGCCCTTGTGCTTCTTGCCGTTCGGCTGCGACGCCGCGGGCCGGGAGTCGTCGAAGGCGCCTCCGCTGCCTCCCGACTTGGTGCCGCCGCTTAGGTTCGCTCGGGTGGCGGCTGCGTTGGCCTTGATCTGTCTGTAGGATACCGTCTTGGGGATTATGTCCTCCAGGAATTCCAGGTTGTCTTGGTGGGAGACTGCGTTTGCTGTGGTTTGCTGGTTAGTTTTGGTACGGTGGGGGTTTTCGTTGTATGTTCCGGGTGGGCGTACCTAGGTCTTTGTATTGGATGTTCCTTCTTGGCTTGCGTTCTAGCTTGGCCATGCTCAGGCCCTCGCCTGCTAGATACTGGATGAACATCTCCTGGGGTTGTGTTAGCTGGTTGAATGTGGGAATGCTGGAGGGTGATGGGGGTGGGGTGAGTACCGTTGCTAGTGTGATTACGAATGCGGCATTGTTAGAGCAGATGTTGATGTCTTGGTCTTGAGCCACGATCTTCTTTACCCGGGACACTGTTGGTTCTCGTCAGTAATTGGGAAGTTGAATTGTCTAGTGGGATTGTTGGGGCCGGGGGATGGACTCACGTGGGAGCTGGGTCTGGCCGGTAACCTCCTTCCGGGGTGGGATCGCCGTTGTGTTGTACGGCATGACGGGTGAGGTTGTCGGTTCCTAAGGGATCTCCCCCGAGTGGAAACTTGATAGTTGTGAGATGAGACTCGGGGGGATCTGCGCTTTGTGGGAAATACTCGTGGCTATGTATGGGGTACTTCGTCTAGTGAAGGCTGAATAAGCACGGTGACGTGAAATAGTATCCGAGTGGGCTTTCCAGATGCTGGGGCGAATTCCCGGCTGCAGTGATAACCTATTCTCATCTGCTTCTTCGCATGGGCAGATGAGGTGAGAGACAACAGGTGACCGAAGAATACTATTGCCAAGGCGTGGGTCGAGTGCGTTGAGGGCGAAGTGTGCAATGACTGGGAAGGATTGACTTACTTACTTTCGTTAATATGGTCAAGGGTGATGATATCAAGGCTCTACTGAGTGAATGGAGCTGTCATGTGGTCGAATTGAGATGCCGTGCGCGTGTGTTTGAGAGCAGACGCGATCCCATTTAATTGAAGGTACGTACCTACGTAGTATGTACCGGTTAATCTACTATGCATGATAGCTGCACAATCACTGGGTTACGTAACGAGTTCAGCAGTTAATTTCCTACCTCATCCGGTTAGTTAGTCTGTAGTTGGGGTCTTTATTTCAGCCTAAAGGTGCCTGGAGAGTGCTGTAGCATAGGCGGTATGGCCCTGTACATACAGGGCACTTCACAGTACATTGGGGCCGTGTATTCGGCTATTATAGCCTGCCGAGTGCGGCGCGGTACTTCACTTTTCGCGGACCCACGAATAAGTACATTCATCCCAGAGTCATACCCGTACCGTTATCTCGACATCCACGAAACTGACTCTCGGCGTCGACTTGCAAACAAGGGCCCTACCCTTACCATTCATCTCCGCATTTTGTACCACTAATCCCACCCGAAATTACGCGATAATGCCCAGCATATGAGGGCAATGACCTCCCAATCCTCCTCCGTCTCCGTCTCCTTCTCCCGTCCAGATTCCTTCTCGCGATCCGCCGTGGCCTCGAGATTCTCGCGCGCCGCCTCGACGGCCGAACGGGGCGAGAGCGGCCATGCTCCGGCACAGCGCCAGATTGAGGAGGAGATTGCCGAGATCAAGAGATACGAGGTACGCTACGCACTTGCGCCGACTCAACGCCACTGCTCGTGATGGCTTGCTTCTAACGTCTCTCACCTACACAGGATTTCACCACTATAGGTACGCGCTTCAACCGATTCGACTACGTTTTGGCTCGGGTACCTGCTAAGCTCCACCAACAGACTGGGTCCAAGATGCCGCCCAAGAACGTTTCCGCCGGAATGCGCGACGGAGGAAGACGGCGGGGCTGTACGGGCAGGGCAAGGTTTCTTGGAGGCATCAGTTATTGGAGTCTTACGACGCTGCCCAGGGCTGGATTGTCGTCACTCTCATAGGCGCCGCGATCGGCCTAAACGCTGCCTTCCTGAATATCATAACCGAATGGCTCGCCGACATTAAGACCGGCCATTGCACGACCGCTTTCTACCTGAACGAGAAATTCTGTTGCTGGGGAGACGACAACGGCTGCGCCGAATGGCAGACATGGACTGGATTTGGGCCTGCCAATTATATCCTATATATTCTATTTGCGGTAAGCTGACGCCCGGCATTCCATTCCTAGCTTTGTGGCTGAATCCGGTAGACCATATTCGCATTCACCGCGGCCACATTGGTCAAATCGTTCGCTCCGTATGCTGCCGGCTCCGGTATCTCGGAGATCAAATGCATCATTGCCGGCTTTGTCATGAAGGGCTTCTTGGGCTTCTGGACGCTACTGATCAAGTCTGTTGCCCTTCCGCTTGCTATCGGATCTGGTCTGTCTGTTGGAAAGGAGGGTCCAAGTGTGCATTATGCCGTTTGCACGGGTAACGTCATCTCAAGACTGTTCGCCAAATATAGGCGCAATGCCTCCAAGACTCGGGAAATCCTCAGTGCCTGTGCTGCTGCCGGTGTGGCTGTCGCATTCGGAAGTCCCATCGGAGGCGTCCTCTTTTCCCTCGAGGAAATGTCGAATCACTTCCCGCTCAAGACCCTGTGGAGGAGCTATTTCTGTGCACTCGTTGCGACCGCAGTGCTGGCAGCGATGAATCCTTTCAGAACGGGCCAGCTAGTCATGTTCCAGGTCAAATACGATAGATCGTGGCATCTCTTTGAAATCTTACCATATATATTCATTGGCATATTTGGGGGCTTATATGGCGCATTTGTTATCAAGTGGAACCTTCGAGCCCAGGCATTTCGGAAAAAGTATCTTGCAAACTGGGCCGTTCTCGAGGCGACCATGCTTGCTGTAGGGACGGCCATTATTTGCTACCCTAATGTGTTCTTACGGATCGATATGACCAAGAGCATGGAGATTCTTTTCCTCGAGTGCGAGGGAGCCGAAGATTACCGCGGATTATGCGAGCAGGATAAAGCCTGGTCCAACATCATGTCTTTGACCCTGGCGACCATTATCAGAGTCTTTCTAGTCATTATCTCCTATGGTTGTAAGGTGCCGGCCGGTATATTCGTTCCTTCGATGGCTATCGGGGCTAGCTTTGGCCGGACGGTTGGAATAATCATGCAGACAATCTATCACGCAAACCCGGAAAGTGTGTTCTTCTCGGCTTGTCCGCCGGACGGGCCATGTATAACACCCGGAACCTACGCCTTCTTGGGCGCGGCGGCGGCGCTGAGCGGTATCATGCACATCACGGTCTCGGTTGTGGTCATCATGTTTGAACTTACGGGTGCTTTGACCTATATTCTGCCTACGATGATCGTTGTGGGTGTTACCAAGATTGTATCGGAGATGTTGGGCAAGGGTGGCATTGCCGACCGCATGATCTCGTTCAGCGGGTTCCCTTTCCTCGACAACAAGGAGGAGCACAATTTTGGTGTTCCAGTGTCAACCGTCATGACCAATGATGTAGTGGCAATCCCCATGCACGACATGACCCTGGAATCTGTAGAACAACTACTCAAGGAACCGCAGTACCAGGGCTTTCCCATTGTCGAGAATACCCGCTCCAGAATTCTCGCCGGGTACATTGGCAGGACAGAACTACGATATGCTATCGACCGTCTGTATCGCGACCGGGGTATGGCCGTGAACCCACAAGCCAAGTGCAACTTTTCCCCGCAGCGAATAGACGCTGGTATGGCGCCCACGCGGACGACATCGATTAGCGACACGGATTTCAGCACGTCATCGGCCTCGATTGACCTTAGCCGCTACGTAGACGCTACACCCGTTACGGTGCATCCACGGCAGCCACTAGAGACAGTGATGGATATGTTCCGCAAAATCGGGCCGCGAGTGATTCTGATCGAGCACCATGGCGAACTCAAGGGATTGGTGACAGTCAAGGACTGCCTGAAATACCAGCTCAAGGTCGAGGCGGCTGTAAACCCGCGCGAAGAACACGAAATCGCCAAGGGCCACGAGAGATTATGGCGTGTGATTGAGAACGTGGCCGGGTGGTTTTCGGACAAGATAGAAAAGGTTAGTGGTGGTCGCATCAGGCTGGGGAGTAATGGCGAGGAAGGTTATGGCCTATTACAAGGCGGACACGACCACATCATGGATGGCGATGAAGATGTGGGCGATGTCGACGATGTCGAGCTGTCGAATAGATAGCGGGCGGTCTTGGCTAATGAATACGTATTACATAGAAGTTAAATAATGTTTCCCAGGGGTTTTGGGTGATATAAGCAGACGACATTTACATATGAGCTGGTATCTATTTAGAAGTATTCCGTATACGAAGTGCATTGCGGGAATTATACCCCGATTGCCTACACGAAGCAGCACATGCGGTGCCGAGTGGGTGCCTACTATACGATACTATAATAGAACGAACGGTATTCCGTGGATCGTCTGATGGAGTACTAAGTATACCAACACGGAGGTATTCAGGCTAATGGTTGCAGTGAGATCCGATTCGGGACGCTCGTCGTATCGATGGTACCTGAAGTATAAAAATCGGGTCGCATGATCGCGCGCGATAGGCCCGAGCCCGTATTTTCGCCCCCCCCTGAGTTATTAGTGTACGTGTAAGTGTAGGCAGAGGATGCCAACGCCAAGGAGATCGTCAGCCCGAGTTTAACGCCCGGCCATGGGTCCAGGGGCGACGAGCCTGAAACAGAACAACGGAGTCGGGCTCGCCTATCGGCTGAGCACGTCAACCCACGAGTCGCTAGAGGATCACCGGGTCTCTGACACTACACCACGACTGCGCCTGGATACACTCTGACCTGCCACACTAGGTCGCCGCACACACCCAAACTCTCTTGCCTTACCTAACCTGTCTCGCTACGGTCTCCGTATCCATAGCGCATCCCTGACCCCGTGTCTCTTTCCCTTTATAAGCCAGATCTCCCCGTTTCGCCATGCCCCAGAATGGACAACCGTCTAAGGTCCCCGTTCCCGTCCCCGTTCCCGGCTCCGTCTCTACTGTCACCGACCCCGGCCCATCGTCCGCCACCGCTGTCCTGACACGCCGACGGCCTGTCGCGCAACCCCGCGAGAAACCCACCCCGCGGCACGACGGCGCTTCTGAGACCGAGACTGTGACCGAGACAGCGCCCGCAGACGGCACCATGTCGTGGACGGCGAGGAACCAGTGGATCGTGTATGCCGTCGCTAGCGGCGCGTGCGCTGCGTTCAACGGCGTGTTCGCGAAGCTGTGAGTGTGGTCCCCTGCCCGGAGTCATTTTTTCTCACTTCTTTGAAGCGCGTGTTCAAAGCTATCTACTTGTGGGATATCTGGCTAATCTCCTCTCTACAGCACCACTAATGACCTGACGGCGCATATCGGCCGGAGGATATCCGACGCCCTAGGCCTGGGAGGGTTTGAGAAGGCTCTTGAGGTCGCTGTGCGAGTGGTTAGTTTTAGTTTTTTTTTTTTTTTTGGTTCTCTTGTTTCTGGGGTTCATTGCGCATTGGTGTCTTTATCGGTCATACGTGGGATACTATATCGCGTGATGCTGTGCTGTGCTGGGTTTATGGGATGATTCGCTAACTCCTGCGCAGATGTTCTTCGGGCTTAACCTTGTTTTCAACGGCGTGGTGAGTTCTTGCCTGTCGTCATTACGTGCACTCTTTGTTATCTTTTATTCTCTTTTATTGTGAATGCTTGGTTTCTATGTTGAATCCGAATACCTAATAACATCCCAGATGTGGACGCTCTTCACGAAAGCCCTGGCTAGGGGCACGTCGACTACGCAAGTCTCCATCATGAACACCTCGACAAACTTCGTCATCACGGCACTTCTTGGCCTGGCCATCTTCGCGGAGTCCCTGCCGCCGCTTTGGTGGGCTGGCGCCGCGCTGCTGGTTGCGGGGAACGTCATCATCGGGCGGAAGAACGAAGGAGATGCTGACGCGGCGGATGATGTCAATGCGAATGCGAGCGCGGAGTCGGTGTCGAGCGGGGATGAGGCTGCCGAGCGGGGCGAGGGCGGCATTGACTTCGCCGAATTTAAGGATGAGGTTGTTGACGATGACGTCCCGCTGCTTGGCGACCTGGACAGTCCGCGCGGGACGTAGGGTTGGCGTTTCGGGAGGTTACTACGTTACATTTTTATTCGCCGCTGGCGGCTTTTGCGGTGATGCTTTTTGTTCGATACCCCGGATAGAACAGATTAGAGGATAGACTGGGTTCTTCTGCTCTCTCGCAATTGAAAATGCCTACCTGCATTTCTTGTGGTTAGTCGGTTCATGAGATGAAATACGCAGTCACCGCGGAACAAAAGACAATGGCGCGGAGCCGGGCAGCATATGAATCGTATCGCATTAATCTGTCTACCAATAGTACCGAGTCCTGAAGATACCGAACGCCCAACACCGAAGATCCCATAATTTGACGGCGCAGCATTAGGCAGACTATAGACATGCCTTGCTGCCAGAAATATATATATATATAAAAACAGAAAGTGTCCAGTCTTCTATTTCAAATTTGCTTAGGCCCGCGAAATCAAGCCCCCGATGCGTTGGCGATGTATCACATCCGGTTCTTGTGTGTTGACAACTTCCGGTAGTGTGGTCTTCGCAAGAAAAAAAAATAGATTCGAATCGCAAGGCCTAAGGTAACCGCCGGTATCGAATAACACGAAGTCGCCGTCCTGGGAGCACGAGCCACGCCATAGAAAGCCCGTCGTCTTCGCATCGCGCAGTGTTGGTAGCAAGCGTGTCTTCAGTCGTAAATCACGTAGTGGTGACGAGATGGTTATGTATCCGTCCGCGGGAGCGCTAATCGGCAAGTCCCGTTTCCTTATCCCGCTAACACCCACGGCCGTAACGAGCTGTTCTCTAGGCAGCTGTGCCCGTGGGCTTGGCAGTGCAAGCGACGATCTTGACCTTATCAGCCGTCACTTGCTGGCTGCCGCTGTCCATCTTGAAGGTCACGTTCTTGAGCTGGAAGGTCCAGACCTCGTCGCAGAAGCGGTAGGTGTCGAGGCTAGCCTATGGGGTAGGGTTTAAAGCGTCAGCGGAAAGACGCCGATGCCAAATGCCAATTGCCTGCTTCTGAAAATAATCCTCTTGCGCCGCTGGTATCGCTCACCTTGAACGTCAATCGTGACCGGACTTTGTCCTGCAAAATCTCGGCAACCGCGCGGTCGAAGTTGGCTAGGACTTTCATCGCCAGTTGGGGGTCAATGTGCGACTCGGTTATCAGATCATCGAGACTGTCCATGAGAGCCAGGCCGATACTGCGAGGAGAATAACACAGACTCAGATTAGCAAAAGCGCATCCTGTGCGGAAACGGCCTTGTCTCTCTAGCCTCCTCGCACGGGGTACGGGTACATATGGCGGTGTTTACCTGCTCCTACGGTACAGCTCGTAGAAATTCTGCGTGCCTGTCGCCATCTTGGACAACGGAGTAACCTAATGCGAATATTTCGGGTTGCGCGACTGGGTTTCTGTTGCGATTCGGGTTGTTCTTGTTGGTGGTGATGATGCGCAATTGTTGTTGTAGAGGTCGAAGTTGAGTCACGGTCGCTGGAGTTGGAAGTATATCGGTTTGTCGGTATGGGCATTACCTCCATTACGTAAGTTGGAATGTGGCTGTGGGTAGACACCTAATAAATATGGGGCAACAAGAGAGGACGGGACGAGAATGCTGTGGCTGTGCATTCCTCTGCGATTCAAGGGAGAGTGCAAATCGCCGCATTCAGCCACATCCAGTACCTGCGGCCGCCTGCGGCCACTGCCAAGACCACTATAACGAGCTACCTCAGGCCAGCACCTACTTAACGCGTGACTGCGCGTAGCGATTCGCGTCACCAAATTGAGTTGCGCCGGAATCGAGCAGGAGCGAATGACGCGCTGATTAATACAAGTACCTACGCTAGCAGCCGGTCCTGCCCGTGAAATCATCATTTCCTGCTCCGATCTCGAACTGACTTCACTCTCGCGAGTTTCTCCGTCCAAAACCCTTCTCGATTGGAGTTTGCCCGCAACCTTCTATCTCATCTTCATCCAGCCTCTCCCACGCAATGTACACCACTATCGCCCTCTAATACACATTTACCCCTGCTTCCAACATATACAAAGGTTCTTATTTCGATTCACTAATTCATCGCATTACATTACTTTACTTTACGATGGCGTCCACGCCGTCCTCCGCCGTTGACTCTCAGAACTCTCAACCCTCACCCTCCCGCTCAAGTGCTGCCACTAGCCCTCCTACATCCCCTGCCTCGGCTAAAGAGCCAACACTTGCGGACATGCCGACCTCTACTTTCACCGAGCAGCAAATGCTCGCGGAAGAGAAGAAAGCACGTGTGGAAAACACAAGGGCCGAGGCAAAAAGACTCGTATCCCTTAGGAAGGGGAAGAAAGTACAATTATCACCGCAAGAGAAAGCTCGCAAGGCTAAGGAGCTTGACGAGCTGCTCCGAAAAAGCAAGATTTTTAGTGACATCTTGACTCAGAAGACGAGAGCTCTTGGCCGTGTCGGTCGTGACTTCGATAATCAGGCCTTGGCGGACGCTGGGCTAGAGCTCAAGAAACAGCCTAAGATCATGTCGGGTGGTACTATGCGTGATTACCAGCTAGAAGGCCTCACCTGGATGTATGAGATCTGCCTCCAGGGCATGTCCGGTATTCTCGCTGATGAAATGGGTCTTGGTCAGTCCCCGTCGACCCAGCTAATCACCCCCCTCCCTGTGTATGCTAACGTATGCTAGGCAAGACAATCCAAGTCATCTCCTTGATCGCGCTCCTGCGAGAACAAGAGGAGTATTTCGGGCCGCATCTTGTGATTGCTCCACTGAGCACGCTTTCCAACTGGCAGGATGAGTTTCAAAAATGGACGCCATCAATCCCATTCGTCTTATACCATGGAACTATCGAGGAGCGTCGAGAGATGTTTCGGGACAGGATTATAAATCATTATGAAAAAGGGAAACCGACCGTAAAGTTTCCCGTTGTCTGCACTTCGTACGAAATGGTTTTGAACGACCACGTAGCCCTTTCCAAGATTGATTGGGCATTCATCGTTGTGGTATGTATTGTATCCGGCAGCTCAAGTTTTCAAATCAAATCTGATAGGCTTTCAGGACGAAGGACATCGCATGAAGAACGCGGATGCCAAGTTGTTCCGAGAGTTGCGGCGGTTCAAATCGGCTACTCGTCTGCTTATTACAGGTACGCCACTGCAAAACAATCTTAAAGAGCTCTGGTCCTTGCTCCATTTTCTCATGCCCGAAACATTTCTTGATTGGGAGGCGTTCGAGGTGTGGTTCGATTTCAGTGACCTGCAGGATGAAGAAGGCACCGCTCAGTTCATTAAAGACAAGGAGAGCCAATCGCTCGTTTCTAAGATACACAAGGTCCTTCAGCCCTTGCTCCTACGTCGAATCAAAGCCGATGTCGCGGCCTACCTACCCAAAAAGCGCGAATATGTGCTCTACGCACCGATGACCAAAGAGCAAACTGATCTGTATAACGTCATCAGCGACAAGAAAGCTGATGCCCGAGGCTATCTGGAGAACAAGGTTGTAGAGCGGTTGACAGCGCCTAAAAACAGCCCGAGTAGTTCCAAACGATCAAGCCGAGCGTCGTCACGAGTACCGTCACGAGTACCGTCACCACCGCCCAGCTCCCATCGTACCAAGCCGGACCCAACCCCCGCAAGAAATGCTTTCTCTATTTTGATGAGGCCGAAGGCCAATACATCACTCCAATCTAATGCATCGCCGGCGATAACGTCGGAACCTTTAAAACGAACTTCAAAGAGAAAGGCTGCTCCTGCACGTGAGACATCTGTGTCGAAGACGGCTAAGTCCAGCCATCAAGCAACACCATATTCTACCACACGACTCCGTGGCCGTCCTCGGAAGAATCGCACGTCGTATAGTGTCCCAGACATTGATGAAGACCTGCTTGACGACGACGAATTCGAAGAAATGCTAGCCAAGGAATTAGAGAAAAACCAAGATGATCTTGAAGAAGACTTGCGTGATCCGGCGGAAATCGAACGAGCTCAGACGCTCGAGATAGCCAGTATGTTATTAAGTCTATGAATCACACTAATAGTACTGTACTTACACATTACAGAGCTCCGAATGGCTGAAAAGAAGTTGGGCAATCCCCTGATGCAGCTTCGGCTCGTTTGCAACACGCCTCACAACTTTTATAGCCCTTGGACGTACGATACTAATGAAGCAGTGGACGAATCCATCGTTACTGCTTCTGGAAAGATGTTGCTGCTAGATCGATTACTGCCCGCGCTGTTCCAACGTGGTCATAAGGTTTTAATATTCTCGCAGTTCAAGGTTCAGCTGAACATATTGCATGACTACTGCTCAGAGTTGCGTGGGTGGAAAGTATGTCGCATTGACGGTGGTGTAGCTCAAGAAGACCGAAGACGCCAGATCAAGGACTTCAACGAAGATCCTAATCACAAGATTTTCCTCTTATCCACTAGAGCAGGCGGCCAAGGCATCAACCTTGCAAGTGCGGACACAGTCATTCTGTTTGATTCGTGAGCTAAAATCCGGTTCCCATCAGATGAATATTTACTAATTCGAGATTCAGTGACTGGAATCCCCAGCAGGATCTCCAGGCCCAGGATCGCTGTCATCGCATCGGCCAAACGCGACCCGTCATTATATATCGCTTCGCAACTAAGGGGACAGTCGAAGAGAAACTATTATTAAGTGCCGACGCGAAGCGCCGATTAGAGAAGCTCGTGATCAAAAAGGGCAGCTTCAAAAACATTAGTCAGAAACTTGATGGAAGCGAAGACCTAGACAAGGATTTAGACAAGGAGGCGCTGGAAGCCCTGCTGCTGAAAGATGGCGAGTTTTATCAGCATAGTGGTGGTGATAGAATCCTCAGTGACGAAGACATCGAGACACTGTGTGATCGGTACAACTTCATCCCACCCTTGTTTTGCGCCGAAGGCTTGCTGACATTTTCTATAGGAGCGACGCAGCATTCGACCAAGCCGCGGCCGGCGCCGGCAATACTGCCGGTTTTACAGTTGTCGAAACGGGTGCCAGTGGCATTACCCAAGTGGCCGGTCATTAATCAGTTCTGCGATTCGGCAGATCTCCCGGAGTTCTCTTTTTTCTCATTTGGCTTTAGAGGTGCAGGCATCCATCCGCTATAGACACCATGCTTAAACTACCTCCTAAACATAATAATTGATAGCAGGAATTTGGCCTGTTAGAGCTGCTGTTCTTGCTTTAAGACGTCTTTGCACAAGAGGCGAATAACCAGACGAGAAAACATGAAGGCACCGATTGCAATCACAGTTTGCTATATTACTCTAATATTTCCGACTAATAAAAGGTTTTGTTTGCCCTTCCCTTGAGTTCCGGTCCGTCTAGATAGTTAGCTTTACTAGGTAGATGATTGATCTGATACAGATACTTTGAGCAGGGGCAGAAACAACCAAGCTATTATATCAACTCATCCTAAGTTCCCCTCATTGTGCATAAAAGTTAGAGAAACACTCAAACATAGGAGTTGTTTCGAACCGAAACAAAGGCTCTAGTTACGATGTACACATGCTATACGACTTCGAGGCGGGAGTTTATAAAAGTCGCCGCCGCCGCCGCCCCGGCGGTTATCTCCTTTGTCGTTCCCGTCCCCAAGCCTCGACCGGCAACCAACAATCCAACGCTGAAACAGAGGAAACAAAGAAAAAAAACATGGCTTGGTTCCAGGAACGAACGGTGATCCTCCTGCCCATCCTCGCCGTCTCGGCGCTGCTTGAATGGGTCTTCGGCATCCACGTGCCCCTGTCCACCACGACCCTGGTCCTCCTAGTGACGCAGCTCACTCCCGTATATGTCCTGTACATCCCCTTCTACGTCTCCGAGTTCATCCTGCGGCGCCGTACCCCCACGCTCGAGGATCTGCGCACTGCCGTCAGGTCCCTCGTCACCGCTTTCGTGGACCTCTTCCTTCGTGACGAGTACGTGGACACGCCGATCCTGCTCTGGATTGTGCGGTTCTGGGCCGGGTTCGCGGTTGGGCTTTGGTGGGGTTGCCCGCCGTGGCTTCAGGATGTTATCCTTGGGATCCTCGGGCTTCGGGATGATGACCAGGACCTGGACCAGGACCAGGACCAGGACGAGGAGCAGCCGCAGGATGAAAACGTAGAGGGGGATAACCCCGATGCTGACAACCGGGACGGCGACGGCCGCCTCCGCAGGGAAATCGACTACTGGGTCTCCATGCTGCCGGTTTGGATCCGCATCGTGACGGTGCTGGGCTTCTTCTACGCGCCTTACTTCGTGGCGCCCCGGCCTTGCGACGACTGCGACGAGGTCATTGCTTCGCTTGAGGGCGTTGGACATCGGCCTTCGCGGTATCGGTTCCTCTTGGACGGGAGTATTACTCGGGAGGGGGCTTAGGGGGGCAGACTCTACTCTTAGTTATGGTTCTTGGTAAGTGGATTTCTCCCTTTGCGTTGTGAATTCATGTTTACCGCAGGTAGTGAATTAATGTTTAGGTGTTTCATTCGCGCAGGTAAGTTAGTCGCTTAATACAGGTGAGTGAACAAGTAACGCCTTTTATGAATGGAGACGAGTTGTGAAATGAGCCCGAGGAAAGAGGGTTGATGTTTGCACCCTACCTAGAGTGATAGATTATGGGTAGGTTTTATAACCTGGTGCTCGTTGAGAGTTTATTTGTGTGATTATCGTCGTCCTTCGGGGTGTAGTGTAAATACCAACTCTTCCCCTCCTCTTGGTTGTCTTTCTTCCAGACCTTGTGTTGGGCATGTTATACCCATATGCGCTCACACTGCGCCTCGTGCCATATAGTATAGTGAATCCCAGAGTAGAAAACCGCAACGCCAATACCGAGTGAAAGTTGCCTCCATATTCAATCCGTTACACCGATCACAGCTCCATCTCGTAATCGCTTCCGTCGCCGCCGTCGTCGCCACCACCACCACGCTCAGCCTCCTCGCGCCGCGCGGTCTCGACGCTGGCACCAATCTTCCGCACGCCGTCGACAACGCCGAGCACGAAGCCGCGGCTCTCGGCCAGCTCCATGGCGCCGATGCCGCGCAGGTTCAGCACGCCGCCGCCGCCTTCCAGGTTCCGCGTGCTGGCGCGCATCTTGGCGGCGCGCACCTCCTGCAGGTCGCGCAGCAGCGCGCGAACCTCGGGCGCGCCCGGCACGTCGTCCGCGGCATGCGCGAGGAGTGTCTCGGCGATCTCGAGCCAGTGGTAGGGCAGGTAGCCCGCGGGGGCGTCGCGCGTGCAGCTGGGCAAGAACGGCGGCGCGAGGACCACGTTGCTGCCGTCGCCGTAGGGCCTGGCGGTGCCGTGGCCATCGGAGCGCACGGGGGCTGGCGGCGGCGGGCTGAAGGCCTCCGGGTCTAGGTTCGTTTCCTGGTTGATGATCTCTTGGAGCGAGGGGGCTAGGAGCCAGGGGGGCGGGACGATGTTTGCGCGGCGCTGCTTTTTTAGGAGGAGGGCTAGCCAGAGGGGAAGGTCTGCGCGGCGGGGGGGTCGGAGGGGTGGTGTTTTGCCCTGGGGAATTGGGTTAGTGATTGATTGAATTGGGGTTGGGGGGTTTTGGATGGGTTGGGATGGGATGGACATACGCTGAGTAGAGGGATCGATTCTAGCCTTTGGCGCGGGACGATTGTGACCATCTCCATTTCGCAGAGGAAGGCCACCTCGGTTGGCACTAGGCCTGAGGGTAATGGCAGGGCCATTGTGTCGTCTCGTCTCGTTTGTCTCGTCTTGTGCTATCTTCCTTGCTCAATTGTCTAATTGCGGTGTGCTGCGCCGGGCTTTGTTGAAGGATATCAATGAATGGTGTTCAGGCTTGAAGCCGTCGAGACGCGCCTTTGATGGGAGCGCGACGTGGGGCAATTCGATTTCTCGGTACGGAATACTTTGGCGGGGTCTCGGGTGGGGGTTTCAGGGGGCTTCAGTCGGAGTCCGGGGTAGCTTCGCCCGCTTAAGACACATATTTGAATTATGTAAGCGAAGATTACGTGGCTCGGGTTATCTCATGAGACGGGCCTGGATATGCGTTACTCGAAGTTATCCCTGACCATTGAGATCTTGAGACTTGACAAGGGAGACTTATTCGCGCACCTATTGAATTGTGTCGATAACTTCGGACCCTGTCCAGGTCTGGTACGCGGAGTCCAACGGGTATCCGCCGGGTCAGCGTCGAATACGACGCATAATCCCTCATGGCGATTCGTGATTCGTCGCCCCGATCTCGGTCGCGGGGATTGTGAAGCGCATCAATCGGAACCGTTGATCGCCCGATCTCATCCGTAACGACGCCGACCATGGTAGCCCATCCGCTTCCACTGAAGCCTCCGTAGACCGTCTCGCCTTGTCATGGTATGACGTCATATATAAAGGTACATGGTACTTCTGTTTTCATTTTGGCTATTTTGTGTCGCATTACTATTCAACCCCTCTCGTGCCTCCTCTTCATGACCCATCCCTCCTCTCTGTCGAAGCATCGTGGACTCGAAGCCGTCTTCTCATCCTCTACATACCAAGTAGACTTGCCACTCACCTCACAGATTTGCGCTCGAACGCTGGAAACCATGGCGAACCAAGTCCACTCACAGAAGCTGGCCTCCGGCTACGTACGTCCCCCGGCAGTCTCTTGTTCTTACAATTATGGGTGAATGGCTAATGTGTCATATCACAGTCCATGCCGCTCGTCGGCTTTGGGATCTGGAAAGTCCCCCGCGAGACATGTGCCGATAAAGGTACGTACGACTCAGTCTTCAGAATCAAAGTGTGACCCTTAAGAATGCATTGATGCTAAAAGACAGGCAGTCTATAACGCTATCAAGCTGGGATACCGCTACATCGATGGCGCATGGGACTACCAGAATAGCGCCGAGGCCGGTCAGGGCGTGCGCCGGGCCATCGCTGAGGGCATCGTTAAGCGTGAGGACTTGTTCATCACCACCAAATTGTGGAACAACTACCACAAACGCGAGCATGCGTTCGCGATGGCCAAGCTTGAGCTCGAGGCCTGGGGTCTCGAGTACCTCGACCTGTTGTTGATCCACTTCCCCATCTCCCTCGAGTTCATTCCCTTCGACCAGATCCGCTACCCCTGTTTCTGGTCCGACAAGGAGCAGACAAAGCCCTCGCCTATGTCCAAGGTCCCCATCGCAGAGACCTGGAAGGCGCTGGAGGATATGGTCCAGACCCCCGAGAATCCCAGCGGCTTCGTTAAGAGTATTGGCATTTCCAACTTCTCATCCCAGTTAATCTACGATGTTTTGTCGTATGCCAAGATCCCAATATCGTCCTTGCAAATTGAGCACCACCCCTACTTGACGCAGCCGCAGCTCATCAAGGTGGCGAAAGAGAACAATATTGTCGTGACTGGCTACTCTTCATTTGGGCCACAGAGTTTCCTTGAGTTGAACCATGCTGGTGCTTTGAAGGCCAAATCGTTGTTCGAGCAGGATGTCATCAAGAGTATCGCTGCGAAGCACGGCAAGACGCCTGGTCAAGTCGTGCTGCGCTGGGTAGGTCACCCCCAGAGCTGTTTTTCTATTGAATCGTACTCGTGTTCCCTCCATTGCGTAGACATTCATCATGACAACCGCTAATCCCCAATGGTGTAGAACACCCAGCGAGGTATCGCTGTGATCCCGAAGTCGAACAATGTCAACAGACTGAAGGAGAACCTGGAGTCGGTTAACTTCGACCTGAGCGACGAGGAGCTCCAGCAGATTTCAGATCTGAACCTGGGACTACGCTTCAATGACCCCGACGAGCACGGGTTCCGCATTTTTGCATAGACAAAATGGATCATGTAGGGCGGGTTGGTTTCTGGTTTTCCCACGATTGTTAGCGATACAAAGACCCCGTAGAGAGACCCAGAATCTAGAACTGTCTATCTAGCTTGCTGTGCAGTATTCGATCCGAACTTGTTTGACCTGAAATCACCACGGTTCCCCCAGTACCTAATGATCCGGGCTCTTATGGGCGTCGGTATCTTCACCGACAGAGCTGAGGCGCGTGGCGCAATGCATTCTACGCCACGCAGCAGCGTCGCATGGCGTCTTCCATGCCGTGAAACACACTTCCTGGGTAAGGTGTGTTATGCAGTGTATTCGTCTAGGTATTGTGGTCAATCGGAATCTCTCCTGAGCTGCGCCGCTTTCATCATCCAAGGGTGTTAGTATTATACAAGCTGCTCCATCGACCTGTTATTCGTATTCCGCCCACCCTACACCAAGTGCTGCCGTTGCAGTTTTTGCCTACCTCATCGCCAAATATAAGCAGGTATGTATTTGTCCATCCCAAGCATGGCCAACTGAAAGTTTCTGGGCTTTTGATTCACATTTAACCCCCGCAGTAGGTAGTACATCCCAACTTTCCGGGAGTCACTTAGTAAAGTAGCGTATAGAAGCCTCTCCGGTACAAGTGAACAGGAAAAAAAATACTATCATACTCTTACTGGCCGTTATCCAGCTGATGTCGATGGCGATTGAACAACTATAACTACAGTCCCTACCGTGTATGTGATCTCTGGGCAAGTAAGGCCGAGGTTTTGGTTTTATTTATTTTTTTTAAAAAAAATTAAGGGCAGGGGAATGAGATGCCTAATTGATTAACAGGATTGAAGATCATCTTGGGAAATTGGGAAGAAGCAGGTGACCGCGGCCTACCGACGGTGCGCGGCGAACTACCCGTATGTATGAATTATACAGCACGATACTCCGGAACACCCTCACAAATTACCGACTGAAGATCATCGAGATAAACGGTGGGATCTTTGACTGTTCCCCCGATCAGGACCTCTTGACCGCTGAATACCATTCTCGGTCGATCAATCCCTAGGGGCCTAGCTGCCGTCATCAACCGGACCTCAGGAGCCGGGACGGACTGATACGCAGCGGACTTCGAATATTTGACTGTTTTGCATTGAGATTGATCATTTACGTCTCGTTAGCGGTGCGAGGTTATTTGTACATTGTAGCGCAGTGCTGCTACAACCGTATCAGATAGGTGGTTCTACCCTATGGTTGGAAATACCCCCCTTACTCCAAATTTGGGTTCTCACTCGACAGAATCGGAATTCGGTAGTAGCGGTGGATTCCTGATATTCAGGGCGAATCACCGGTCTGGTCCGAGCCCGGTGCAGGTAGAGTCTAGATAGATGTCGTGGTAGTCCGATGAGGCGATCTCGATCTGGATTCAAATGGATGGAACGCGTGAATAGCGGTGTCGCATTGCACTGTACAGTTTACCGAATCGGAACCTGATCGCCGAGTCCTGGCCAAGGAACCAAGTTCCAGCCGCCCACTCGCACTTGTGATGCGGATATGTAGTGTGCTCGGTAGGGTGCCGGAGAGCCCACTTATACCCGCCCGCTGAGATGTACGTACATAGGTACCTACATAGCTTTCCGTTTTCGCTTTAGTGTCCGCTCCGGGTTCCCGGAAGTTCGCTAGATAGATAGTCGGCCCCGTCCCGCCCCTCCGTGCGGCGTGCAACCCGGTGCCGACTCTGCCGGGATTCCCGCTAGATCAGGTATTGGACATGATGGGCTGACATAACTGCACGTGTTGCGGGAACTGCAGGGAAGATATGTTGGCCCATCTCCCACACAAGCAGGAGCACATCTCTCTAAAACGTTACCGCTGGTTATCCCCTATCGAGACGCTTTTATAGGTTGGGCGGGCGGAATTGGTGAGTAGCCAGGATGAGTATAGGTCATAGAGAGGTTTGTAGGTACCCGGGGTCTACCGGCCCTCTACGGAGCAAACCCGGCTTTCTCTACCGGCCTTCTCCACACTTCGTACGCTCCGACTCCGTCGGAGAACCAATCCGCCAGTAACTGCGATCCATAACTTCGGAGTGATAGCCGCGCCTCTCTACGAATATGCAGTGACCGATCAATTCGTACAAAAAAGACTCCCTTTTTCCACATCCCAAGCTGCCTGTTACTCAATGCCGCCCTGGAACTCTTGAGGGTCAATTACTTTTACCTGCCTGGATGACTTTAATTCTCATTTCATCCACCGGCTTAGACGTCACCTGCCGCATCTGGGTTCAAGTTAGCATCGTCGAGACGTCGACTCAGTGACTCCTCAAAGTGTAGAGGAACTCACATTATACACAGGCAATTTGACCTGGTAGGTACCGTTCTCGTCTGTGACCGGCCGGCCGCTCCCGTCACGGGTAATCTCGCCAAGCCCAACTTTGGTAAACTCGTACCGACGAGCGATGTACGCAATGATAACGCGGGCCTCGATGTTGGCAAGTTCCTGGCCGATGCAGTTCCGAGGGCCACGCTCGAAAGGCCGCCAGGCACTAGCGGGTGCCTTGCGAGCCTCCCCTTCTTGCAACCATCGCTCTGGGAGAAAACGATCGGCTGAGTCCCCGTAGATAGCGGGGTCGCGCTGTATAATGGTCGCGCA
The DNA here is from genome assembly GCA_022385655.1 of Xylaria intraflava. NCBI lineage: Eukaryota > Fungi > Ascomycota > Sordariomycetes > Xylariales > Xylariaceae > Xylaria > Xylaria intraflava. Next base: position 18,732 of record MU279845.1, on the reverse strand, counting down.
GTTGTAGATTATCATGCCATCGAGACAGTAGTCCTCGCCAGTCGGCGCGCGCACCGTAAAGCCGGTTCCATGCTCTGACTGGCGGGCCGTTGCTGCGGGTGGGTGTAGTCGTAGAGTTTCTTTGATGACTGCGGATATATACGCCATCTTCTGCACGAGCTCCGGACCGTCGGACGACAGGAAATGGGATCTCACCGCTTCCGGGCTCGCATCGGTACCCATGAGTTCGTCAAGTTCGGCACGCACGGCGGCTAATGCGTGTGGATTGAGCGACAGTTCGTAGATCGCCCAAGCCAAAGTCACACTTGTCGTGTCGTGGCCCGCTAGTAGAAACGTCTTCAGCTGGTCACAGGTCACATCGATGAGCTCTGGAGACAGAGATTCGGCATCCCCCAAGCTCAGCGCTAGAACGCTGCGCGATTTTCCTTTAGTTAGGGATTCCTCGCGGTGTTCGGTGAATTTACGACGGATAGTATCCTTGATGAGCTCGTCGATGCGCTCACCCAGTCGACGGCGTTTTCTCTGGGTCTTTCGGGTGAACCACCAGGGAAGTCCCACCCGCTCATTACTGTATGTGCCAAGCAGCTCGTTGAACAGACGAACGAGTTCGCCTTGCTTGGACGGGTCCGAGTGCTGAGCTTCTAGGGTAGTATCCATTACTATGGTTCCTATGATGTCAAACGTCAGGTTGACGATTAGGGGGACGAGTGAGAACTCCTCTTGTGTACGAGCATAGTTATCGAGGTGGTCTATGAAGGGTACCATCCTGTCCAAAATACATGGTAAAAGGGTGACCAGGTGTTGCGGGGCGAAACCCGGGCTGAACCTCTTTCGGAGTGTCTTCCACTCCTCTCCGTGAGACGAAATCATCGACTTTGGCCCGATGAGATGCTCGAGGTACTTGAGACTAGATTTGGGAGCACTTGTTGGGAACAGGCTTGAGGCCTTGGATACCTGCTCGGCGATTGCATGGTTCGTTACGACCACCATTGGGTATTTGATAGCGGGTCGGAGGTCAAGGAACAGTAATGGTGGTCTTTCCAGCTTTTCATGCATTTCCGAGAAGATCATGTCTATTTGTTGATTAGCATGGGTACTATCGTGCAAAAAGAAGTTAAAGCAATACCAGGGTGACGGTTAGCTGCGCCGCGTCGCATATACTCCTTCATCGTCTTCAAGTGGCCCAGGAGAAGAGAGGGCGGAAGCTGGGGGAGATATGCATATTGGTTACAGCGCTTGTGACGTAGCTTCACGAACAAATGTGTCGCAAGTGCTAAGAAAGATGCGATCAAGAGAGGCGTCAGCATCTTGAGAGTCCGCTATCTATATAGGTGGCCAATACCGGCGCGAGGCGCCGTATGAAGGATGAGGTATGTTAGGTAAAGCGAAACAAGAGACAATGAAAATTAGAGCGGATGCTCAACGATATATGTCCTCTTCGCTTGTATTTCTTGCCCCGAGTCCCCAGGAAGCAGGACCATGCATCGGGATTAGTAGGGCTGCGTCCATTTCTATTAATATCTCTGGATGGATAATATACCCTCCGTATGCGCTAAGGCAATGGCATCGAGGGAGCCCACGCATAGGAGCTCTTAGCATGAGATCTACTTCCGGTAAGTCCGCCGGAGCGACGGTCGGAACGGTCCTATGGTGACAGGCCGGCCACGTCCGTCCTCGCGGTATAAGAGGGGCCGATAAAACCGCCCACAGAGAGGAAGTCTTCAACCGAGTCTGAGCTTGGGGCGCGACCGGTTGACAGAACACACGACCTTCTCACGGTTATGGTGACGCAGGCCAGGACGATGCCGGACCCGGCCTCCTCCCTGTCCATCCACCTGGCCCCTGACAAGATCTAGACAATCCTCTATCGGTTCCAACTTCCGATTCCGACATGGTAATCGGGGTGCGTGACTAGCCCGCATCAGACATAAAGACCTCGGTGAACGTCGCCAATAGAATAATTTTTCGCATACCTAATCCGCGCGTGAATCCGAATTGCCCCCACGTTGGAAAACGGGTCAACTGCTGCCGGTTAGATACCATGTATGTATTCCGTAGATCTCGTCTGTTTTGATGCGTGAACGATTTTAGCACATACGCAAGCTCTCTGAAATTGCATAGAATCCTGAAATGCATAAATATCGGTATAGGTGGATTCTATTCAAATATAGAGGTGGCTATGCATATACAGGGCAATTGCCAGGTACGAAAGTGGGCCGGTCCGTCACGACGGTTCACGTTACCATCTTCGTCTTCTCCCATCCTCAACTTGCTATGATAAACAGATAGTAAGGTAATAACCAGCTCGAACATGGCTTCCCCGCTGAACGAGCCCTTGGCCGCAGAAGGAGGGCCGACCTTTGATATCATCCAGCACGGACACAAAGATCTCGTACAAGCGATTGCATTCAACTCCTACGGAGATCGATGCGCCACTGGCGGCGTTGACGGTAAGATCCGCGTCTTCAACCGACATCGAGACGGCGTTTGGAGGCTATGCGACAACTGGGGCGCGCACGGCGGCGAGATTCTAGAGGTGCCGTTTAATTAAACACGGAGAGTCTTCTGCTAGGCCTTGTGCTAACTCGCTAACTAGCTGCAATGGCTCCCACCCACCGTCTATCCTAGCCTGCTTGCTTCTCTCGGCATAGAAGGTCGCTTCAAGCTATGGGCCGAAGACCCCTCCGCCGCGCCCGGGAAACGCTTTAGCTCCCGAGCAGGAAGCGGGAAGCCCATCTCCGAGATACGATCCGGCCAGCACCCCTTCCGATCCTTTTCCGTCAAACACGACGAGGTCACCCGATGCACCTGGTTTGCGCTACTTGCCCGTGACGGCCACCTCACTGTATTCGAGGCTGAAGAACCCGAAATGTTGACTGAATACGGGAAAATGGATGATTTCCAGGCCTTCACGAAGCCTAGCCGAGGGGAGGAGACGTGCTTCAAGGTCCGATTCGATCCAAATCCTGAGCCATGCTATGTAGCTCTGCGCGCCGGCGTACCGCAGGATGCCTTGAGTCTCGTGGTCTCGGGAATGCAGAGCGTCAAGATCTTCAGGACCCGTGACACCGTCTCTAGTTCCTTCGGTGCTTCGTTAATGTCCCGGGAATTCTATCTCGCCGTTGAGATTACCACTCACACGCGCTTAGTGCGCGACGTCGCCTGGGCCCCCGGCAATTTCAGAGGCTATGATATGATTGCGACTGCCTCCCAGGACGGCTTTGTAAGGGTGTTCAGGATCGATGCGCTTTATTCCGATGATGACGGTAAGACGTGGGCCGCCGAGGACATTATCAAAAATGAAAAGGCAGCCGAAAAGGCCCTGGCATCTCACCCTCGTAGGCCCTCTCAAGCGCCATCTGGAATAAGAGTCGAGATCGATAAGTCAGACACCCACGGGGAGCGCAGCTGGACCGGTCAGCCTGGCCAGATCGTGCATACAGCCAAAGAACTTTCAGAACTCGATACCCAGTCTCCCGTATGGAGGGTTGGATTTGATGACGACGGCCAAATTCTGGGCAGCGTCGGTGATGAGGGGAAGCTCATGTGTTACCGGCAGATGCCAAGCGGCGAGTGGGCGAAGAGTTCCGAGCTGGGCATGATGAACACAAAACTCACCGCGCCAATCTGAACAGATTACGTCGCCTTCTGTTCCTTGCACACGCGAAGGTTTTCACCGGAAATCCAGTATGACTTACGTCACTTCAAGATCGCCAGAGGTTGTTGATGGGCGGAATTGCATCCAATATGTTTTCGACGAATTCCGCCGTCCTGGCCGTGTAATCCTTGGACTACGCGAACCCCATCTTATTGGTGCTTACCGCCGGAAGATCATCTCGGCTGTTACAATGAATTTAAATCGCCGACATTAATACCACGAAGCATCATGCAACCTCGTTGGTTGCTCATAAAACTGCTTTATGCATTGGGGGTTTCCTACATTCGACCAGCCTCTGTCTCCAGCAGCCATTCGTTCCATTGGAGTACGCAAATGGCCCAGACACTTTACAGTCCAATGTCGGCACTCTATACGCGTTAGGTATCCATTTGACGCCCTTCTACCTACACCGTTTTCAAGTCATCCGGTTCCATTATGGAGTACATGCAATAATAGTGTGACATTAGCGTCCCGCACTCTCCTGAATCATCTAAATCCATTACAAATTTATTACCGTAAGTTGAAGAATCGGTAGCATCTGGCCCCCTTCTCGAATACCTAACTCCCCTCCTTTCCACCCGGAGCTTCGTCGCTCGCATTCACATTTCACCTTTGATACATACATATTTAGGCTCTTCTTAGATAAATACCTAAGTCATAATAACAGTATCTATGACAGGACGTCAAACGCGTTTGATACGCCTATCGAAACCATTGCGACGCGACTATCACGGAATCGATTTTGCCTCTTTAAATCGGTGCGTACGAGTACAGACTATTGGCGTTCCAATTGGCACAAACATCACTACTCAACATGTTAAACCTATTCGTGTAACATAGGTAGGTAGAGAGCTCCATGGCGAAACGACTAAGTCGAAATTGGAAGAATTACAACCAGTTGAGCTGCCGGCGGCAAAGCTTCAACCCTCTTCGCAGCACTAGGGCACGTGTTATACGGAATACACGCTATGTAATCAGAGCCTAAGTGAGAAACCGTCTCTTTAGCCGACCTCTAGACAATCGTATCGGCACTCCGTCATGGTAACCCCCCACATACATAATATACCTGATCGCCACGCTCTGGGAGGGTAAAAGAGTGGTTAGGTTCGATTCCTAACAGCGCTACTGGTTTCGCTATTTAGCTCAGCTTCACTACATATGCTATATTTAAGCTCATCTCATAGTGACTCCCCACATATTACACGATCCCGTCAACATGCTACCTATATTTAAGCATATCTTTATCTAATTATCTAACCGAGAGTGAGAGGCAGATCGCGATGCTCTATTTAAAGTATCCCATTAACTGAAGGCGAGAGGCCAATACAACGAGGTGGCCCTGGGGAGCAAAGTGGATGAAGCTCGTATCGTTTCATGCTGTCGTAGAGCTCCATGATCATGGTGCTCGATATGAAAGAAGTGCTAAGAAGGCGGCCACTGAGACCGCTGAGATCTACATAATACCAGTATATCCAGCGGCACATTGGGGTCCAAATCCAATCTTGGCACGGACTCACGGAGTACGGAGTAGCTCAACCTGAAGCTTAGGCTTGGCGACGCTCTTTAGCCCTGGACTAGACCGTCCCTAGGTAGGTAGTTGTCATCCAAATCCTGGAAAGTCTTCATCGTCCAGTCGATTCTACATCCTGATACTTCCACTGAAATCATGACTAAGATCAGTAAATAGCTCTAAGAGGCAGCTCATTACTCCCACGGACACAGTGTTGGAACGGGGAGTCTTGGACTGCAAATTCTATCTAGAGGCCAGTATGCCAGCTTGTCTCTGTTGCATAGCTGCCAAGGCTGCAACGGTGAAGACCATCGGCGGCATGCCCCACGATATGGTTGGTGGCAATTTTTGGCCCATGGTACCAGGCTCAACAACTTCCTGACCGGGCCCTAGGTATATAAAGAGCAGCTCTTCCCGTTTCTTTCACGTCGATCACTCTCATCATCATCGTGGAAACACACTCGCTTGTCAACATATTCTAACATCGCTCATCTCACTTGTTCCATACTTCGATTGCCTGCTTCACTTATCAAAATCTCAGCTCCAGAAGTCACAACTTGAAATTACATTATGGCTCCCGCATTCAAAGTTCTCGCCTTCTCTGCACTGGTCAGCGCAGCCCTCGCAAAGGACGTCCCCCAGAACCTCAAGAAGCTATATGACAACATCAAGAGCCAGGGGAAGTGTTCCAACGTCCTGCAAGGCGGATTCTATGCGCTCGACGACAGCAAAGATAGTGCGTGACCACCCCTTCTCCATTTACGTCTTAGTGATCAGAAACACCCATTCACACCCCTACTAAATAATCAATCATATCCCTAACAACAACCCCAACTCATCACAGACTTCAGCTACTGCGGCGACGCCCTGGACAGCGATGGCATAATATATTTGCAAGGCACAGGCGGCGCTCTTGCCGACATGGACATCGACTGTGACGGCGCACAGAAAGACTCGCCGGCCAATGACGGCCGGTGCGGCAGCTCGGAGGACACGCAGGACGTAACGGCCTTTGCCGATACCGTGTCCGGGTACAAGAGCGGCATCAAAGATCTCGACTCTTACATCCACCCTTATGTCGTCTTTGGCAACTCCGGCTCGAAGTCCGGCTACACCAACTTCAAGCCCCGCGACTACGGTATCGAGCCGCTGAGTCTCATGGCCGTTGTCTGTAACGATAAGCTGGTGAGTAGTTCCATATTCTTTTCTATATCATGCACAAACCAGCAGACCGAAAACGTGGAACGAACCGGATTGCTCTAACAATATACATCCAGGTCTACGGCATCTGGGGCGACGAGAACGGCGATGACGGTGACAAATCCCTGATAGGCGAGTCGTCCCTCGCCCTGGCGACGGCCTGCTTCGGCGACAGCATGAACGGCAACAATGGCCACGATAAGACCGACGTGCTGTACATCGCCTTCAAGGGGAAGAACGCCGTCCCCGGTGCCGACGGCGCTGCCTGGGATGCTACTAGCTATGACGACTTCGAAGCTAGTATCGAGGACTTGGGCGACTCGCTCGTGGGCATGATTGGGGCGTAGAAGGCAGCAGAACCTCCGTAGGTATTTCCTTCTTTGGTTGTGATTTATTGGTTCTTCAGCGCAGGGCCCCTATCTCCAACGCGAGGGGGACAATGTACGATTTATCAGGGAAAGGAATGATTTATTAGGGATAGATATGGTAGCGTGTTAAGATTCTAATATACAATCAGTTTTCATCAGCGCGGAATGCTTACTGCGTGGTTGGAATGGATCATTTTACGAATACGATATTCGTGCTATCGCGAATACCCAAGGTGTGAGAATGTCCGGGCTGAGTTCAAAGGGGCTCGGATCATCTATTGTGTCGACAATCTTATCCGCATTAATAGATGTTGAACGAGGCCCGCGCATCTTTCCAAACCCTTTCACGCATATGTAACTCATAGCTGAACTGGATAGCTCTTCCGCAACTGCGTCCCGACTCCCATAAAGAAGCACAAAGAGTCAAAGACCGGAATCGAGATTCTTCGTGCTACATATCGGATCATGAACAGTGCCCGCACCGGTTTGGGTTAGATTGGGTTGATTTATCAATAACTGGGTATAATATTGAGCCTGCGTGTCGTCTGGATGATGGGCATGAATGTATATTGGCTTCGGGTTAAAGGACATGATGAATAGATTACAGCTGGATCAGGACTGCTTCACCCGCACCCACCAATACCTGCCCTGCGACCACTCTATCATACGTCTTCTTGCCTACAATACGGCCTTTGTCGTCAACAGTCTGCCCAGAAAGTGTGATATTGGCGGCAATATCGACGCCGGGGCTTGTGAGCCTCGTCACTTTTGCATCCTCCCATCGTGATCCGGCCGGTTCGGTTTCATTAGAGAGAGTCAGCGCGGTGTATGGCCGTTTGACGGGATCCATAGTCGAGTTCCACATATTAAGATTGACGGCGACAATGGAATCTAAAGTTCCAGACCGGTAGACGGCATATGCCCCGAAATTCGTCTCGTTCACGAGCACCTCAGTCTGCTTGTCTCCGCCCGCAAACACGGCTGCGCTAAGCAAATTACCGTAGTAGATCGGATTGACATGCGGGTCTGTATCATTGTAGTAGATGGGTTGCCAGGGCGAGTAACGATACCTGGTACCCATGTGGAAGTGAACACGGGACACTTCGAGAGACGAGAGATACATGACATAATCGACGGCCCAGACTGCAGAAGCCATGACGTCCGAGATATTGAACGACCCTTGGCATGAGATAGAGTTGGTCTCGCCGAGAACATATTTGATGCCCGACTGAGCTGTCGCGTTTCCCAAGTAGTCGTGATACCAGACACGTGATAACATGTTAGTGCGATCGAACAAAGACGACTCGATCGTCAAGCCGATGCCAGTGTAATCACAGTTGGCGCCCATGTACTAGGCCGGTGTTCATGTTAACGGTTTGGATAAAGGGGCCGGGATAAACAAGAAGGAAACTCACGTCGTGGTCCGATACGGTCTTGGCTTTGTCTGGTGCCATGCCGTACGCCTCGGCATTATGGATATTCCAGGCTGTTTCGGCAATGTCTCGAGGCGCTTCGAAAGCGCAACCTTGAAACAGACGCATAGCGTCTACGCCGGTAAGGTTCTGACTGATGGCTGTAGCATACCGGTTCCATTGCGCCACGTAGTCCTGCACCGTCCAGTTAGAGGGACGGCGCGAGCCTCCGGGCCATCCTAGATAGATAATCATCAGTCTATGTCAGCTTGGACTATACTCCAGGAAGAAGCCCACCGTCGACTTCATTGCCGATTTCGAATGCGTATAATGAATTGCCTAGCGCCGTGTAGGCCGTATGGGCCTCGAGTACGCATTGATCGAGCCCATCACCGACATCAAATAGAGTCTCGTTAACTTCATTGAAGAAGTTGAGACCTAAGCCGGCGAGCCTACTGTTAGCAAGGCGCTCAATCCCATATACGGGTTTACCCAGGCAGAGTCGACCGCACCGTATATAAACTTTGTGCCTTCGGGAAAATGCTTGAATGATTGCATGAAGGCTGGGCCGATCATTGACTTCGACGGCTGATCGGACGCGGGCGAATCAAACGGATCAATAATCGCCTCTGCCTGATCTGGGTAATACACGGCAGAGTTTTGGGTGCTGCCCCCCACGCGCACCAGAGGATATGCCCCTGAGATGTCATATAGGTTTTGGATCACCTGCTTGGAGAAGAGGTTGGGATGTCTACGGGGTGATCAGTAACAATACGGCCGCAGACTATATAATTATCTATTTGGGTCGCAGGGGACTGATACATACGTATCATTGCCCCCGTAGTCAGCCATATACGAGAATTCAATGGAGTACGAGCTGTAGGCAGCGTCGACAATCTGTCTATGCGGACTCGGAGCATTAGGGGGCGACAGGACGACGACATTGGTGATATTAGGGCCGGAGCTGCTCTTCCAGGCGAGGGTATGTGTGGTGAGTGCGGCCAAAGCCATTGAACGTGTAATGAGGATAGCCATGTCGGCCTTGACGAGCTACCTATCGTCCAAGTAGTTAGGTGACCCAACAATTCCATGGTGATCATCAAGAGTCGCAAACCCCGATGCGTTCCCAGTTGGTACACATATATACACATATATGTGGACTTCGGATGAGAACACTTGTGATGGAGTAGAAATGTACCCCGCAACGTAGATCGTCTTTACGTCAACGTCCCCAAGAGACTATCTCCATATTGACCCTTCTGATGCGTGTGCCATTACCCCGACGCACCGAGCAAAGAATAGATCTTGAAGGGCTCCACTCCACCAAACGGAGGCGCCAAAATAAGCTGCTAGTGTGATGGGCGTACACGTAGATATTCTCCCTACGCTGTCGCATCCGACTTTCGTGTTTGTTTTCTTTGCAGCACTGGAAGATGCTAACTACCTAACGCTCTACAAACTTTCTCTCGTCGCGGCTTACTTCATTTTTCTCAACATACGTACCTCTACCTTGTGGCATTAAGGAGGACTTTCGTTTTGACATTCAACATCATTTTTCCCGTTTCAACCCAGATATACACCCTACCCTGCCTATTGTGTAATTGTTTCAACCAACGCCACGAACGTCACGGATGCCACCAAAACCAAGATAAATGTGAGCATGGTGTGTTCAACATCTCTGCTTTAGTGATAGTCGATGCCGCTGGATTCACTAAATATGAGGCTCCCTCAGGAGTCACGGTTACTAAATGCCCCTGTAAAGTTCATTGTCCCACACAATTTCTCTGGTCTTGGCCGAAGTCGCGACTTGCTCTAGATCTGTCGCAGTCAGTCGGCTGTTCAGAACGCATTCTGAGCAAACACGCGGCTTGGGATATAAAATACGAACGTATTCCATAGTTAAGCCATAGAGTAATAATAGTTACTGTGCCAACTTGCGCCCCTCAACATTCCTGTATGTTTAGGTACTCATCGCCGTTGACCAGCCCAAGGGTAACGCCGAATCGCTGCCGATATCTATTATTACCACATAGATGAAATGCGACGATATCCGAATGGCCATCAAAATTCACGGACCGTATGATAAGTGGATCTGGAGTATAGGATTACTAAGTCTATAGTTAACGATCTACCTACCCTCCTATCCGCTCATTCCAATCCGCCTATGTAGGACCACCTAGCCTACGGGAGAGACGATGGGAGAGGAACATCTACGCCGAGCGTAAAAGATCAGGATGGTCATTGGTGAGAATGAAAATGCGAGTCGAGAACTCTTCACAGGGTGTCCGGACCAAAACGCCCCTTTTGCGGAAGCCTGACACTGCGCTGGATGACACCATTGCCGGAAATAAATTTCATTCTGGGACAGCAATGCCGCTTGCTACTGTATCAAAGTAGTGCACAAGGGCTTCTATGACGCTCACAATCAATCATCGCCAATATACGGAATATTCATTCCTTTACTTCGTACCTAAACGCCGTTTCTATTGACATCGCGGGATCAAGTCGTCATATCTCTATATCAATCGTCTTAAATAATCGTATTGGAAGGCCCTTCAAGATTCATTGTCTAGGAAGACTCCCTTCAACTCCGAATATTACCGGGCGAACTTGCCCACGCTCACCAGGCCGGCGTGATAAGCGCTAGGGATAGCGATGAATATCGGACTTGCAGAGAGTGGCGGTATTGTACGGGCACAGTTCAACGTCGAAAGGAATCCAGCTAAGAAGACTCGACCTTGACCGGAACAATCTACGTCTTGGGCACGCTGAGCACCTATTACCTTAGTAATATCTCGTATACCTACCACATGATTCTTGACGCTAGAACTAGTGTACATAATTGGAATCCATTGTTGGTTTATTAGCCTGTATCCACAAACAAACAACTTATCAGCTTGACTTGATTGTAAGCGCGAAAGTCCCTTAGCCATCGAGAATCAGACCAGCGCAAATGCCAAAGCTCATCACCTGTTTGCCCGCGCTTCCATGCCTCCGTATATAGGAGGTGACGGCGTCATGGTGCCGGCAATTAGTTAGCATTGATCGAATCCAATTAATGATCGGCTCAGGGTTCAGGGCCCGGAGAAACATTTCCAGTGTCTCTATAAAGTATCTACTCCGCTTCTACGGAATACAGTTGGTATTCATGTACATATCACGTCGCACTCCACGTCTCACTCATACTACTTGAAGGATTAGGCCCGGCGGATTTGAACCAGGACCGTCCATCTACCAACAATGTCGTCTTTTAATAAGAATCGCGGACTGTCTCGGCACATCCTTAACTATACATGCTCTTTCCCTATGATATACCTACTACTCCCTATAATTACGGCATGATGGTCATCCAAGATACTCTCGGGGAGTTATTGGGCGACGGCCCCTCGTTAGTGCTGGCTGCGCTCTTGTCTGGTGTAAGTACCTACCCATGTTCCCTTGGCATCACCGAAGCCTCCAAATTAACCACAGGGGTGTTGATGATAACAATTACCTATCCAGCTCGCCATACTCTTCACGTCCCAAGTTTTCTTGCACCCGCTACGCAAATACCCAGGCCCAATAGCGGCCAAGTTCACCGACGCGTACAATGGCTTCTATACAGCCCAAAGACGATTACATCTAGTTACATGGCAAAACCACCTCAGATACGGCAGGTTTGACCATGCGCACGCAGCTTAATCCCAGCTGGCGATCGGGACGGCGCTGACGATTGATGCAATCAAAGGCCCGGTCGTGAGGCAGGGTCCGAACAAGCTCGTGTTCAGCACCATTACCGCCGTCCATGGTCGGTCTCAAAACAAAAGAAACAGCCCTCAGGTACCAATAACGGCCTATTTTCTAACTTATAGGTACGCTCAGACATCTACCGCACCGACAAAACTACAAAGCCTCAGGCGTACAAGGCCCTAGGGCCTTCCCTGACGACATACAATGTTTTCACGGCGACCGATAACCAGCTGCATCGACAGCGACGGCAGCTCGTCGGCCAGATCCTGACAGATGCCTCCCTACGTGCCTTCGAGCCCACCATGATCAAGCAAGTCGATGTGCTACTTGCGAACCTGCTGCGCTCGGCGCAAAAGCCGACATCTGCAAGTGTCGACATGTCGGAAGAGACGAGACGATTGGGCCTCGACATCGCGGGACAACTAGCCTTCGGCTACGATTTAAAGCTGCAGACAGAGGAGAAAAACAGGTTCATGCTCACGATGATCACCAAAGGCACGTTCTGGAGCAGCGTGTTCCTGCATTATCCTGGCGGTCGGAGGTTCCGCATGGCGCTCGTCGCGGTGAAGGCCTTCCGGCAGCTGCGCGAGCCCTATTTCGCTCTCATGCAGACGATGATCAATTCCCGCATGGCCGAAGAAGTCGACGCTAAACATGATCTGTTCTCCCGCGTGGCGCCCGCGCTGCGTTCGGAGGGAGACAACGCCGGTGGTCTCCGCGACAGCGAGCTTTGGGCCGAGGCGAATCTGTTCCTCACAGCTGGTACGTGTAGGAATCCGTGGTGGGTGTCAGGCTTATGGGGCTAACTACGGACTATCTAGCCGGCGACACGGTCAAGACAGCTCTGAGCGGCGTCCTTTTCTATTTAGCTCGAGACGAGCGCGTCTACAAGAAACTCGCCGCAGAGATCGGAACCGTATTTAAGAACGGCGGCGAGATCACTGGGCCGGGCCTAGTAAAATGCAAGTACTTGAGAGCGTGCATCGACGAGTCCTTGCGCATGTCACCACCAGCCGCGGGAATCTTATGGCGCGAACAAGCCCCTGATCCAGCCGGGCAACCATTTATCGTCGACGGTCACGTCATCCCCCGAGGCACGATCGTGGGCGTTAATGTATATTCACTACATCACAACGAGGAGTATTTCCCTAATTCGTTTGAATATTACCCCGAACGCTGGTCCGATGAGCAAGATGCCGATACTAAGAGACGCATGCGAGAGGCGTTCATGCCGTTTTCCGTCGGCCCCCGCGGGTGCGCAGGGAAGTCTATGGCGTACAGCGAAACGGGACTCGTCATCGCGAAGATTCTGTGGTATTTCGACTTCGAGACGACTAGGGGGGGCATGGGCAAGGTTGGCGGGGGTGATCCCCATCTGGGAGCGGGAAGAGAGAGGCCGGGGGAGTTCCAGCTATACGATGTCTTCTCGGCGATGCACGAAGGGCCATACCTCACATTCAAGACCCGAGAGGAATATTGGAAAGAATTGGTCCAGTTTTAGTTGATAAAACATTCGGTTGAGCTTCTAACTATTACTTGCTCTTCGTAGCGCTCGTCACCGCCGCCGGTCTCTTAAACGTCTGAATCTGCTCTGCGTATTAGCAAATAGGTAGTTCGCCACGAGAGGAGGGAAAAAGGCTTGTGGTCATACATATATCTCTATCCCGGTTACGTGGAAGAAAACAGCGAGCCACCCACTCATACCATATGATAAGTTGAATGCGGCGGCCAAAGGCACAGGGTTTGGGGCGAACACGTTGGCGTCGACGATGGCCCTGCGCGAGACGTCACCGGTGAAGTACGGAGAGCACTCCGGATACCACCGCAGAGTCTCCTGGCGAGATTGCAAGATGGAATTGATCTTGCCACATGGCATCGCTAGATAGTAGCCAGTAATCAGCGAGATAGCGAGGGCAGCGAGAGCCATGACTATCCGCATGGTAAAGATAGATCCCGCCTGCGCAAATATGTGTCAGTTGAATATCGATGCAGTCTCATCATGCTTGCACTATTATAGCTCTCCAGAAACTTATTAACGTGAAAAGGGCGATGATGGGGACAGGAATTGACGGAGAACAGACATAGAACCATGACCTCAGCATCCAATGCCTGTGGTGATAGACGTCGCGGCGCCTGATACTGACATAGCCGGCGATCTGGGCTACAACAAACATCACCAGGAGTAATCCCGTCACGGCCTGCGACGCCAGGTCACCGCCGAAACTATGCCGGATAATGGGCAACGTAGCCAGGGCGCCGAGCAAACCCAAGGCGATGGACAAGTAGCCCATGACGCGGTGTATGCGCAGCAGTCGGGGTTTGCGCAGCGCGGGCACGAACTGCGCTCCGGCGAGGATGCTTGCCGGAAGTATACACCACAAGTGCGCGTTGATGCCGAGATGGGACAACCTGGAGCGGAGGAAGTAGAAGCACTCCCCCGGGAGCCCGCCGCGGGACCTATCGCCGCAGAAGACCGAGTCGGGATACAGGAGCCGTAGGCTAAAAAGCGAGAAGATCATTAGGGTGCCGCTTGATAGGAACCAGGCCCACACATGGCCAGGCCGGGCGAACCCAAGCGCGCGTTGGAGACGGCTTGACATTGGGGGGCTGTCGGATAGAACGGTGACTTCCGGGGTCTCACTCTGGGAATCGAGTTTTCAGTTGGCGGTTCTGGGGGGCGGTTCAATAAGTGTGCTTCATATCTGGTCTTCTAACGGGCGACTGGCGGGTAGAACTTTTTATTTGTGCGATGAAGGGTCGATGTCGATGAATGTGGTATCTATTAAATCGGTATTTTGTCCAGGCAGCAAGCCACCTAACCAGGCGCCATGCTCCAGAGTCCAGACTACGGAGGAATTGAATCGTCCGGGCCAACTTACCAGGGGTCGATGCCGTGGGGCACAGCGGCAGCATGCAAGCACCGCCATCTTACCACCACTCTAACAAGCTGATGCTTGGCACGTCGGAGATAGGGCTCTTCGCTACTTCTTGCGCCATGGATCATGACGATGTGACTACGCCCTGTCTTGACATGTCGTCCTGCTCGGCTCCATGCTGGTATACTACCTATCCAGATACCTAGTAACTACGGTATGCGGTCAGCTTGCGAGGGAATCCTTCGACGGAATCCTTCAGCAGAGTCCTTTTTGCGATGCCACCTATATTTAATTCTGAGTACTAACCTGTCTACGACTACTGTACTCAGTAAGCACGTGGGATGCATGCAGCACATCACAATCCCGGTCGGAAAATCATTGGGCTTGTTGGCGGAACAGCCAACCGTCACTATGTAATGGGAGAGAAATAT
Organism: Xylaria intraflava; assembly: GCA_022385655.1. NCBI lineage: Eukaryota > Fungi > Ascomycota > Sordariomycetes > Xylariales > Xylariaceae > Xylaria > Xylaria intraflava. The sequence goes on along the minus strand of MU279845.1, from coordinate 3,548 downwards.
TGTTACTAGGTAGACAGTACATCAGAGAGTAAGCACCACTTGGCTTGAAACTGGTGATATTCTAGGCACAGCCTATACGAAGTACGTATCGTTGCTGGAAGACACCATGTCCTATCGTCAATGAGTAGTGCCGTTAATATTTTTCATTCGTCGAGTTACCAAACTCTCATCAACTAGACTACCGGCTTACACGGATGTTATGAATTCTTCCAGGGGGTAATACCATGCTTGTCCTGGTAAGGAATGAAGCCGAGCTTCCGACCATGCGAGATGCTATTCGTGCCTAGTTTCTTCATCATGCTCTCTTCACCCCATATCCACGGGAGCAGGTACTCAATTATCATCATCTTGACCCAGGAGCTAGATAGATGTCATGGCCCGTACGTAGTTCGCCGATAGGCCTTTTATTTCGACCGTCTCAGCCTCCCTTAGCTGCTGGTAGCTCCTGAATATCCTCGTGATAGACTCCATACCCGGCTTAGAGTTCGTCCGCGTCGCATCCTAGAAGCTATTGGCAAGAGATACCGCCGATTGTATTGCCGCGTTGAAGCCCATGCCCATGACTGACGACATCTGCACAGCCGACTCGCCGCATAAAACGATCCGCCCGTGATGCCAAAGCTTTGCGTCACCTTCGGGTTGACGTGCCAATCTTGTCCAAGTGCAGTGTTCCCGCAAATCTCGGATTTGGAACCCCGGCGCTATGAATTTCTCTGTATGCTTCTCGAAGAAATGGGCGACGCATTCTGCATCGTGTGAAGGGTCCTCTCCGGTCGTCGCCCCTAATTCCCCAAACAGGCTGAATACGCTATCTTGTCCGATCCGCCGAATTGAGTGACCATTCCTGGTTCATGGGGCTCGAAGAAGACGCCTCGTTCCAATCCGGGAATGGGTGATGCTTTGCCAAATAGGCATTCGAACTGAAAAACCTGAGGCGGCGCTTCAAATGACACCCCAGCTGCCTTGACCATATTATACACTGGAAATAGCCCGTCAGTAAAAGCCCGATACTACATGTTTACTATTGCTCCATTAGTCCGAAACTGTTCTCTGGTTGGTGTCATCATTTTACATTCAGCGCGTTCTTTCGATCTTCATTTTCATACCACATGTAGCCATGGCTATACTCGGCTGTCCCTGGAGGCTGGAAGATATCTTCCTCCCATGAACTCGCTAGCCGTGCCTAGAGAAAAGCTCGATTCTACTCAGGAGAATAAAATGGATATAATTACTATTGCTAGTGGGAGAATTGACTGTTAGAGCTTTGAGCTACCGGGAGGAGTCGAAGCCGTTCTTATTAAAGCTAACGACCAATCTATTGCCGGCCCTGCAGAATGGAGATCATGCTGATCATCTTTGATTACTCTGCTGAGGATGATTTCAACCCCTCTAATATCCCTTCCGGGTTTGCAAAGGATAATTCTTGCATCAGCTCGTCCCAAAGAAGCTGGGCAACGCGCTCACCTTCAGGCTCATACGCAAAGGGCGCCAAACTGGGTGGTACTAATTAGCTACACTGCGCACTCTCAAAACTCGAGTAGATTGTATAACATGAATATCTTACGGTTCCAGCTTGCCGTCCTCGACGTATTGTCCATGGGCTTCGTGTTTGAACTTAACCGCGCCCGCCGTGATCGTTCTAGTCCCCACTGAGGGATGGCGTCCAAAAATGCGTTTTATAACACTGCCGATCATGTCGACAACATTAGTCCCCGGGAGCTGTCCAAGAGACGTACCGTAGCATAGGCCGGGATTGGGCAATGTGATAACGGCAATTGAGGGGTCGACTCGTTTCGCTAGCTCGGATATCGCAAGTTGGCTGAGGAGCTTGGATGTACAGTATCGTTCCCAGGCATCAAAGAGCTTCAGTTCGTTGAGGCTGGGGAGTAAGGGTTTCTGGCCCCGTTCCTTGAATTTGGCAAACGACGCAACATCGGATGATACAACGACCAGGCGACCAGGGCTGTTTGCCAACGATGGACTCTTGGTCTTGAAAACAGGGAGCAGCAAGATGGAGAGTAACGTGGTTGATAGCACATTCAATTGAATGGTTTCCTCGTGGCTGGAGGCCGTATGTGCATGAGCCATCTTGAACTTCTGATTGAAAATGCCGGCATTCAAGACTGCGATATCCAGGCGATCCAGAGTCCTTGCCTTTTCGACAAAAGTGGTGATAGAATCATAGGATAGCATGTCGAGTGGCCAAACGTCGATCGCGTTTTCTGGCAGCTTGCATTCTGACAATAATGCGGTTCTCGCTTGCTGGCCCTTCTGCTCATTGCGGACAGCTAGAATGAGCCGGGCCAGACCCAGGCCTAGGAGTTGACGAGCACATTCTAGACCGATACCACCATTTGACCCCGTCACGATAGCGGTTTTCCCGCTAAGGTCGACGTCCTTTACAGGAGGTGGGACGACACACAACTGCCGCCGCAGGGTGGCAAGCGCCGTTGCCCTTTGCTCCGGGAAAGTGTCAAACGGACGCGACGCAGACTCCATAGGGACAAACAAGAAGACAGGAAGTTGGTACCGGGACCAGAAAAACAAGGCAAATTACATTGAATATGTAGCTCCCTTGCTCCCACAGATCTCGGGAAATGGCATCTTATTTTTGGGTCATTGAGTCGGGAAATGGACATCGGCCGGCTAGATGTGGTCTCACGGAGGTCGCGAGAGGTCTTCGGAAGATGGTGATAGCCGGAAACAAGTAAGCACCGTAGGGGCAGTTAGAAATAGGTAGAATTGACGTTCTATATTCCTCTGAAGAGTAGAAGTCTCCGTAGAGGTCTACGGAGAGAAACTACTCTTCTTATAGACCTTCCGGAGTACGTACCACTGCCGGAATGGGTGGAGGAGAGTGCTATATACAGGGTTTTCTATAGTAGTGGCGCACGTGACTACCTTTCACGTGCTCACCGTACAAACAGTGTGATCAGTACTATCTACACGATGAGGGGCCACTTCCGTGACATGTGGTCCGTCATTCCATCGACAGCTAACGAACAGTGGACTGCAGCCATTCCGAAGAGCAACGGAGCGGTCCCGTAGGGTACCTGTCAGCATATTAATAGTACTTTTACCTACCCCTGTATACATACCGGCAATACTATCTGTCTACTGGGTTCTATGTGAGCTAGGTTCTTCGTAGATAGCCAGTTAGTAATCTATGTGATAGGTTCGGTTCCTGGCAGTTCCAGATAACCAATGGTTTTCGCTATGTACCTACCAAGCTGGCTCGTCGTTGAAAATAATCTACTGATCTAGACAATAGCTTTCGGTATCTACGAAGTATCTTGTTAACTCAACTATTAGAGACAGTTAGTAGTGCTGTTAACTATCTACCAACTTGATAACTCTGACGGAGGTCAGAGCCAGTGGAAAGGAGGAAGCCGGAAGGCAGTCTAAGCACAGGGGACAAGAACAGAGTAGGCAGATGGTCCGTTAATTGTCTAGTCGATGATTCCTAAGTAGGTAGGCTATCCTAGGGGTAGGTAGATAGGTAGGTCTTTTATAGACACTCCTACAGTGTACTATAGTAGGAATAGTAC